>JALIZF010001727.1:415000-643438 GCA_029948255.1 Telmatactis stephensoni | reverse complement strand
ACTGTCTGAATCATGGAATCGATCCTTATTCGTCTCGGAGAAAGGACATAGTTCAAAACTCGGGAGGAACCCGGAATACTTCACTCCGGATTCGAAAGCCTTTAAAGTACCATTTTGGAGAGAAATAGTATATTCCTTTTCTTTCAAAGACAGTTTCATAAACATTCAGTTCGATACTCAACTCTCTATTCTAAATCTGAATCACTTTGACTTCCCGTAACTCGGCCCAATTTAATGGATTTTAAAAATTTAAACTTCAATAATCAGCAGATATGCAAATCATTTGTCGGACTGAAGATAAGACGAAGGTAGGTATTTTAACTACTTTTTACGAGTTAATCCTCTTTTTACGAATGATATGTCTTATAAATTTACGCTTTTGCACTGAATGTTTTATTTTGAAAACAAAAATCTCATTTCTCGACTTATAACCTTTCAATATTCATTATAATTACGGTCATAAATAACAAAGAAAACATCTTCTCAAAGAATGTAAGTTTTTGAAAATTCTTTAAAATTGAGCTGAGTTACGGGAAGTCAAAATGATCCAGATTTGGCTATAGATTTTGCCACGTATGCCCCAATTCAAATGGTGGACGAAAGCGTGAAGTAGCTTATTAAGGTAGCCCTTTCCCTAGAGGATGAAAAGTGGGTCCTCTTTTCGCATACTGCCCTTTTAGGGAGGAGCTAAACTTGCCACAAGTTGTCCGGCTCTCTTATTTAGTCTTTATTTTAGTCACTGTTCTTTGGAATTTTTTCTTTCTTTTTTTCTTTCTCTTTTTTCTTTTCTTTTCTTTTCTTTTCTTTCTTTCTTTTTTTTTTTTCTTTTTTTTTTTTCCTTTTTTTTACGCGCGAGTCCCGCTAAAGCCAAAAATAAATAAATAGCGGGGCTGGGAGGAGCCTATCTGGAAACTGAAAACTTAAGGCAGACCGCGGCGGCATGGGTATGAGGCTATTTGCAATTGTATCTGCTAGAGGGAAGCTATATCGGTCTAAGTGATTCCAATGATCTAATATTGGCTTTATACACTTCAAAAAAATTTATCAGTCAACTAGAAAACCAGATAAAGGGTTGTTATTGCGAAACTGTTTTTAAATGATTTCCCCGAAGAACCGGGGTTTTTTTAGCGTGTATTGAAATCAAATGTCGCTGTTTTAAGGAGGAAACTTCACTCTTTCGATAATAAATTGCACTTCACTTCAAGCTTTCATTTTCGTTGACTGACCTTAATAGCTTTCTATATATAATCTCTTGGAAGCTTTTTTTAGAAAATACTTGTCAGAAGTCATCTAAGAGAAAATAAACCGACTAGCAGTTTGTGTTGTTTGTTTGTGAAAACATTGTGAATGAATTCTATGTAATAAATGTACATTATTTTGACAAGATAACTTTAATCATTTTATGTTTTTGAAGAGCGACAAATTGCCTCAGGGCATGCATAGAATTCGAAATACTGCAACACAGTCACTTTTGGACTAATACACAGGAAACCCACAGAGAGCTTGTTTGAAACATATCACACTGAAGTGAAAATTCAAGCTCATCTTTTTATAATAGATTGTATTTCGTTTTGTGAACAACAGCCTTCGCCAAGACATTGCTTAAACTCAGTGTAGAAACGCTGGGAATTCATATAAAGAACTGAACTGAGCAAAGCGATCGAATTCAGGTTATTTCCTCACTCATAGACTTCAATATCTTATACCATGCAAGCAGACACTATTTTTCTCTTACGTACACTATCCATGGGCGTCTGCTCCCAGCCGTAATATATCCGGCTTCAGTGGTCGTTCCCATTTTCCTAGACTTTAATAGTACAGATAAAAATACGCCCTGATTGAATCCTCTCAATTATGTGTCGTGTCCCAAGCCTGATTGTCACATGGTCACACGAGACCTACTTAAGAATATCATGAGATTAGAAATTCGATTATGATTATGATGACACAATGACGAGAGCAGTGATGATAGCGATGATCACGATAAATTGCATGCAAGGTTCATCCTTCTCGTGTTTATACATCTTTTATTTTGTTATCTTTTCAAAACTTCTGTGTTTAGCTTACGTTTTTGTCCCTTTGTTTTATCTTCTTTTCTAGGTCAGAAGTTCGTTCTCATGTTGATCAAAAATTGCCAAGAAATTGATAAATATTTTTGATTTCAGGATCTATGCTTAATCCTATCCCACTTAAGAATATATTTTATTGGCAAGAAAATAACCGATCATAAATCCACGATAGACGACGACGGAATTTCACGTCTCATTCCAAAATAGTTTGTCCGGCACTGAGGGAAAATTACCTAGCACTGCGGGAAATATCAAGTTTTTTTCTAACAATTACTAACAAACTAATATTCCCCTCATGAATATTCAATGTTCAAGTAGTTGTTAGTCAAGTTGGCGCCGTTTGTTAGATTCAAGCAGGACTGTTCCACTTGACTTGATTGTTCCCTAACTTTCTCGCGGCTGGGAACTTGTCAGTATTTTTGTTTCTTCGCAGCACGATAGCTGAAGTCTTGTCTTGTGTTCGTTATAGCTCAGTAACGAAGACAGTGGTTGTCCTTCTCAGATTTGGACTGTTTTGGTGATTTCATGCTTAGTTTAGGATTTTTCGTACTTTTTCATACCGTCTTTCTATGTTACGTTCGAAAGGGGATGTCCCACAAACCCGTCATGTAGACTTTGCAAAAAGAAGTTTTAAATTACAAGGGCGCCAGTCTGACGAGAGAAATGTAAGCAAAATTTCGTTTCAGCCAATAGGAAGAATATTCCTGTCGTTTAAGTCCTGAGGGCACGGTAAGTCAAGACGTTTTGAATAAGATTGCCAATCAAATTCATCAATTCTTCGGCCACGACCAAAACATGTCACACAAGAGAAATTGAATAATAATACTTGGTCAGCCAACGACCCTGTGCTAGATCAAATTTCGCTCGATTGTTTAAACCGGGGCCAGGCTTTCACAGCTTTTGAGCTATTGTTTTTTATTTGTTCGACTGTAGACGAAAAAAGGTATTGTATTTGCAGCTTTAGCACATTTTAAAACTATTTTCAGCTGAAATGTTTTCGTTACATTGTGTGAGCGGACGTGCGGAACGTCGTAAACACACGGACGTGATGCTAAAAATAAAACATAAGGTGACCAATCAAATGCTTTGATAATTGACCAATCAATTGCATTGTTAGAATAATCATATGTATTTGGACCAATCAAAGACGGTGTTAGATAATAAACTGTTGTTTTTCAAATCGACAAGGCACACGCCCCCAGACCGGGTTAAGAACCAAAACAAACTAAACCCGGCTTCGAACAGTGTGAACTCGAATCGTGAGGAACCACGAAAAAAACCGGCATATTAGCTCAACACGTACTTCGATCTTCCAGAAATCTTTTCCAAGCTATGTATTCCTCTCGAACGAGAGCGAAGAATGTTCTGCTTGGCCAAAGAGTTTGTGCTCCTTGGAAAGACGGCCTTTATTATTCTGGTGTGATCGAAGCAGTAAAAAGTCGTCCAACCGGCGAGAGTACATTCACAATTCTTTTTGACGATGGCTATATTGCTGAAGTTGACGAAGACGACATCATTGGTACTAGTTTTGCAAAAGCAAGCTCTGTGAATCTCCAACCAGATCAGCGTGTTTATATATCCTATCACGGCCGTGAAGTTCCCGCTAAAGTTGTAAAAAACAAACCAGAATGGAAGAAGATTGTGGTACGTGTTTTGGACCACGGAGAACACTTGTTGACGGTCAAAAAAGACGACATTCGGCTTCTCAAAGGCCAAAAGCTCCCTGTAGAAGCCGAGCCAAAGGAAAATCTTGATGGAAAAGAATGTCCTATTCCATGTAAAATAAAGGCACAAGGGTTAGACTTTGAGTAAGTAATTTATTTTAACGGCGAACGTCAGTCGTAAACAAGTCGCTCTTCTCGAATTACCTGTAGAACCGTGTTTGTTTCAGATACATCTTGCTCTTTGAAAAATTCGCTATTTTCAAGAAATAGTATTTATTCAAAACCAATATAAAAATATAAATTATTTGGGAGATTGGGCCAACAATTTTTCTTTACTTTTTGTACAAACTATTTTAGAATTTGCAGAGCTGCGAAAACCCCGTTTCCGATGACCATCTTGCCACTGTAATTTTAACTGTGATATTTTCTTAGGCAAAGTCCATCAAAACATCAAGAAAATTTGACCAGAAGTGAAGAGATGGCAGCCCTTGTTCTTACCGCACTATCTATTTCTCCAGTTCTTAAAGAACACGAAAACTGTAAGTCAGGGTTTTCAAAATGTTTTTTTGTTTTGAAGAGTTAATTACCTCAGCAGTTTCCTCGCGAACATTTGTATTGTTCAGCCGCGAAAAAAAACTTTTGCGTGATTCTGAGAACAAGAATGAAATAATCTGAGCTTATTTTTAAGAACAAACTAATAATAACTTCGTCTCTTTTGTATTTCTAGCACTCAGAGAAGAGCTAATGTTTTCTCCATCGCCTGATTCTGGAGCGGAAATGGCCTCTTCGAGCTCTCCTACTCATCATACAAACAGTCTATCAAATTCTCCAGTTGGTTCAACGTCTCCCTGCTCTCTGGACGAACACAAGTACAGTCCTTTATATCACAGCGATGAAGGAATTGGCCTGGATTTCGTGAAAAAAGAGCGTACGCGAAAGAGAAAAGTAAGCCTTCTCGAAGTCGAGGTCGCTCACGTCGTAAACAAGCTTCTGATTTATCATGTGATTATGCAAATTATAAAAGCCGGGTTTTTTGTTTGCAACCGGCTTCGCTAGAAAAATTTCTTTTAATTCGCTCAACCTTCACTTCCTTCCTTGCATCCGTTTTTATAATCAAAGAAAAAACAAAAGCAGTTTACATCCCCTACAAAATCGTTGAATTTTTAGTAATTTTACATCTCAACGTTCGGGGATTTCAATTGTTGCTAAAGAAGCAAATTTATTTATATATTTTTGTTTTGAATGCGACATTTTATTCGCTTGAGCAGTAAAGTGTGTTCAGAAGCACGCTTTGAATTTTATTCATCGCCCCAATAAAACATCTTCAAGAAATGCTCCTTTTCTGGCTAACCTCTTCCCGTTTTACAGTCTCAGTAATAGTGCCTCAGGCGAAAATGTAACTTTTTATGCTTTTCTTGTTTCAGAACAGCACTTCTTCGACCGGTTCCGTGAAAAAAGTTTTATACCTTTGTACGTGGCCTGGTTGTGGAAAATCGCTTTCTACGGTCCAAGGAATCATCCGTCACGTTCGAACAATCCATCTTGGGTAAATATAAATTTTACTCCTCTTTATTCGTTTCTTTTTCTTGCTGAAAATGGTTTTGTTTTGCATTTCAAATTTTGTTTCTTTGATGTTTGACTTGCTGAAAAGTCTCAGTTTATTAACTGGACCTTGCCGCGAAGAAAGAGGTTATAAAATTTGCTGATGTGCAAAATTTGAAAATATTTCGAAAATGAAACAAAATTCTCTCTCTCTGGCTTTGTTACTTGACACTGTCTTAATATTTCTTTCCAGACCAAAGAGACATTCAGAAGACGGCTTCAGCGATGGCGAAGAAGAGTTTTACTTCACAGAACAAGACGACGATCAGGACGATTTCTACGATCCTTTTCCACATCCATTAGCGCTCTCTCCTACCCCAACACAGTCGCACTTTGATATGGTCAAAAGCCCTTGGGCCGAGCCCTGTGGAAGCCCCACAACAGATCTGCTTGAATCAACTGAAAACTCCCCACAAAACCTTCGATTCAATTGGGACTTTCACATCTCTGATCAGACCACTGCTGTCAAAGCCTCATCCACTACTCGCTCATCTCAGCCCATCAGCCACCATCCCAGGAAGCTAAGGGGAGAAAGCAAAAAATGCCGCAAGGTTTATGGAATGGACAACCGGCACCTCTGGTGTACACAATGCCGATGGAAAAAAGCTTGTGTGCGGTTTGTGGACAGTTAGCCTATTTGGCCTTCACAGAGAACGAATATATTGATGATCCCCAGCCTATACTGTAGTGTAGCGATGGGATGTAAATAGAATATTTTTTTCCTGACAAATTATAGACCCCCTCTATATTTGATAAAATCCTTACGTAAAATATCCTTACACGTTGTAGTGTGCAACATTGCGCTTAAAAGTTGTTCCCCATTGCTATAAATTAACGAAACTGGAAAGAATATATATTCCTAATCTAATAACATGTATCTGTATACATCATTAGATCTATAAACAGAAAATTGTATAAGTTATAGTTAAGTTATATCTGACCATCATACAGTTGGTATCAAGGTTTAATATTGGCCTAATAATGTATAGGGCTAGCCGTGGTATTCTAATGACTGAACTAGTTTTGTTGGTTCTTTTGTAATGTTTAATAATGTAACTGGGATTTCTAGTAGACTCCAAAAGACTAAAAAGAACATTCTCAATTTGTTCTTTATTATTATTAAAATTTACTCAACAGAATTCATGATGTGTTTTTCTGCAGTAACCTGAGGGGAAAACCCGCGCCCCAAAACCTTAGGGCGTGCTTGGAGTAGCTCAAAAATAAAAGATTCCAGTGGAGAAATAATCAAAGGAAGTAAACGCTTGATACTCGATATCATGTTTTTTTGCCCTGGTGCAGCCAACTATCTCAAGAAGGCTCTTTCAGCTTGGCAGAGCTCCAGGACATGGTGACCTGATGTGTAGGGTGAGCTCAAAGCTCGGTGGTGCAGTCTCTAAGCACTTGTCTTGCTCAACATTAAGAAGTTCCGTATCTTGTTATTTCAGCAGTGTCCAGACATCAGTTCCGTATACAAAAATAAAACTTAAATTGCCGGTTAACAGTGAAGGGGGTCCCCCACCTCAGTATTCGGTAGTGAGCTAGCTCTGCTCCAGAGACTTTGCGGGCCTTCATGCAATGAAAATCAATTCAATAGTCGAAAACAAAAGCTTGTACCCAAAAACAGTGAAAGCTTCCAAATATAGCTGATATAGAAAGCATGTCAGCAATGACTGATAGAACCGATTGTGACCGACTGATTTCGAGCTCACAACACTCACAAAGCAGTCAAAAATTCTTTGAGATTTAATGGGACTCCCGTAGCAACGTCTCAGACCATGGTGCGCCACGAAAACTGATTGGCAGGATCGAGCTGAAAGACAAAAGGTCATAGGGAAAAAGACTGAGTTTCGTTGCCTGACTGACATATGGCCGGTGGACTTTCCCTTTTCCCTTTGAATTTTTAAAAACCTTTGACTGATTCGACATAGATTCGATCAGTCTTTTCTCATTTCTCTCATACCACGTTTGAAACTGAAATTAAGACTTCTTAGAAAGAAGAAGAAAAAAAAAATCGCATCGACCAAAATAATCTGAATAGGGTTTAACTTGATCGTTATACACGCTTTGTCAAGAAAAGATTTCAGTTTTGGTGAATTTTTGAGTGACGTTCGTCGCTCACTTTATTTACTTTAATTAGTATAAAAAAATATTTCATTTCACTTTGATTAGGCTTGAATAACTACTTGGAATTCTGTCACTCAACAGACAAAAATATATTGTTAATCAAGAAAATTAACGGCGTTTAAACTCTCATTTGAAATTATTTGAACGTGACAGGTACCTGTGACTGGACAAAAAAAGAAAAAGAAAAAAATATGGCTGTCAATCTGAACAATCTGAACTGGCCAAGTAAAATCTGGTCGCCCTCCTTCCCAGCAGAGCAGGAACATAAACAGTTAGAAAGAAGAATAAAAATGGCCATTTCTTCACTATCAGTTTCCGATATTTTTTGACTGTAACTTTATACCGGAATATATAGATATCGCTGTTTGCGTTTCTGAAGCCAAATATCTTATCAGCACGTGCCGCCGTCAAGACGTCGCATGTCAGTTAATTTTTGCGCCGAAATATGAGTGACTGTAACTAGCTCTTCGACTGTATAAAGCCTACAAGAATTTTTGAAATCAAACTATATCGTTCTATTTTGCATTTGAATATATTTTTCTATTTTTGGCATCAACGGATATCTTTTCAAAATATTTTCTGTGTATTCTCTTTATCATTTCAACAATAGGGATTTTGGACAGAGGGGTCTTGAACTGCAGTCAAAAACGAAGTACGTGCTATTAAGAACAATAGAAATATGAGTATAATATAGGATTAGGGGAGTCTGTGTTTATAGTTATAATTATATCAGAAATCTTAAACACCCGTCCCTATGAATAAATATGCTACGAAAATGATCCACTGAGAGTAGGGCTAGCTATCTATTTCTTTTTCAATTTCCATTTAGTTTACAATTGGTTAAGTCATTTATTTGTGCACGGTTTACAGTTTGGCGAGCTGTTAGCATTTACCTGTCAAGTCCCAACCAAAATAAATATGACCACGCTTGAAAACGAGGCAGTCACGTACTCTGATCAAAACCGCTTAGATCAAATCAGCAACCGTCGATTTTAAAAAAGAATCTACGCATCTAAAATACCCAAGAAACTATGACATTTAAATCTCCTTGAAAAAAAGGTAATTTACACAGGCACATGAAATATATAATTTTTTCTTGATTGCTTGTTGATTAATGGCCGACTTCCGAGATCACTTCACTTGCCACATTCAAAAGCCGATCAAGACGAGGCTATATGCATGAAGCCCCAGTCATTCGTAACAAAACAAAAGTTTTAGCACGTAGCCTCGTTCTAAATCCTTTGTATGTGGCAGGTGAAGCATATATAGACTATTGTAGCATGATGAAGATTGCGTGACTTGGATCGGTCGTCAAGGGGTTTTTTTTTTTTTTTTTCAATAAAAAAGGAGTTCACAAATGTAGGTTTTATCTTCCATTACATTTTCCTCAAAAAAGGTGCCGTTCAAGCAAACGCTGAAGTTATCGAGGCTTTTAGGGTCTGCACGTGCATTTATCTTCGATCTCAAAACAGCCGGGTTCACGCCTGATCAATCCTATGGCGGGCAGAAAATCGATCTGGAATTACGTCAATCAATCTTTATGAACCTACCATGATATAGGTCAGTCACGATTTCCTCTGAATTTGTTTTCAGTCGTGAATTAAAGCATGAATAAGGATGAGGGCTACGTGGAGTAATTGAAGCGACACATTTTTTTGGTCGTCTAGCTGCTCTCCACAACAATCAACTTGTCTTCAAATGAGTCATTTATGCAGTTACTGATAATTAATTTATCAATTTGTTTTTTTGCGGCACTGAATTCAATTACCTCACTACGTAAACACTGCAAAGTAGTGACCACAAAATCAAAGTTTTTCTACTGACGGAAGGAATCTCGTCGATCCGCTTTTTTATTACATCGTTTCTTCATCCCGGGAGGGGAGGGGAGGGCACTTGATTTGGTACGTACGAGACCGGTAACGGGAAGTAAAAGAAATAGCGTCATATAGTTGTACTTCACATGTTGGATTTATGTTTTTGACGTGGATTTACAACGCTTTTCACGATCGAACCTAAAAGTGGAACCGCCCTTCCCGGCTCGGTCGCTTGAGCTCCCATCTCCATCAGTTCCTTGAAAGCTGAAGCACGGGGTTGGGGTCCTTGCAGATCGAGTTCGAATCATTGCCATCTCACACACAACACATACGTACATTGCAAAATAAAACTTGAGGCAAATACAACAGTGCGCGACCTTTATTATCCTATCTCCATTAGTGTTACTTTGATATCGTTACCTATACTAAAAAAAACGCATCTTTTTGTTCCATTTAGGCCTGTCTTCCAAACCAAACAACGCTTTTCTTCTGTCATCTAAGTGTAGATGTAGCTTACTAGGATTCGGTTTCAGAACGTGCCATGTACGGTATCGGCTGATCCTGTGAAAACAACAGGCTCTCATCGCTCGCCACCAAATGGCATTCACGGCGTGTAATGTACATGATGTAAGTGTAATGTACATGATGTAAGTGTAATGTACATGATGTAAGGCGGTTGTTTCTGTAGACTAATACCCGCTCAGTTTCAAATGTGCTAATACAGTACCATCAATAAAAGAGATACTCGTTTATTCACGAGGACCACAAATGTGGACACTATTAGAAGCGATAAATCAGATGATCAAGACAAAAGGTTAAAGACCAGACTACATATGAGTTGGATATCTCCATTTATGTCTACTCTAGATCTACTTGCAGACAATTGGTGTGGTTTATCTGAATCTCTAAATCTTGATGGCATGTCAAGTTCTTGGAGACTTCAAGAAAAATGCTTGTGCACTTTGAGGGGGACATGGGGGTTGCCAATTAAACCTGCAAATCCGCAAAGAAAATCGTTTGAAACCGCAAATCCGCTTGGGAAATTGATTAAAATGGCATATTGTAAAACATGGACTGGACTGGACTGGACTGGACCGAAAATCTGTAAAACATGGACTGGACTGAGAAAATCTGTAAAATATGGACTGGACTGAAAAAAAATCTGTAAAACATGGACTGGACTGAGAAAAAAATCTGTAAAACATGGACTGGACTGAAAATAAAAATCTGTAAAACATGGACTGGACTGAGAAAAATCTGTAAAACATGGACTTGACCGAAAAAATATGAAAAATTAACATGAACTTCACTAAATTCGATTCTACTTAACCGAAGTAACGATTTAGGACATGCAAAATTCTAGAAAAAAGTATACTAAGCATTCTGGTTGTGATGCTGTTTATTATTTGCAGTTAAACTTGTCCAAATGCTTAGATTTGCGAGTCTAAATGTGATCTCACAGGAAATTTTTTAACATTCCCAATATGGGATTAAATTGGTAAAATATTGTGTTTTCCTTGGGTAATCATTGTGAAAAACACAATATTGGGAAAGTGTTACCAAAACCAAGTTTGGGATTTATTGATCCCATACAATCTCCAATGTTGGGAAATTTTGGTCCCAATCTACTCCCAAAATGGGAATTTTTTGTTCTTTTATCCCCAATATGGGGATATTTTGATCCCAATATTTTCCCAGAAGTTTGAACATTTTGGGCAATGTTATTCCCAATGGAGGGATATTTTGATCCCATATTTAACACAAAATTGGGATTTTTGTTCCCACTTTACCCCCAATATGGGGATATTATGATCCCACACCTAACCCAGACTTGGGATTTTTGTTCCCATTTTACCCCCAATATGGGGATATTATGATCCCACACCTAACCCAGACTTGGGATTTTTGTTCCCATTTTACTCCCAATATGGGGATATTATGATTCCACACCTACCCCAAACTTGGGATTTTGTTCCCATTTTACTCCCAATATGGGGATATTATGATCCCATACTTAACCCCAATGTAGGGATATTTTTATCCTATATTTATTTAACCCCAAGTTGAAACATTTTGATAGGATTTCATTGAGATCCATAGCTTTATTTAGAATAATTTTTACAAACAATTAACAACTTGTCAACTATATATTTCAACTACTGTTTTTAAATTGTTTAAGTTTTCTTTCCCAAACTGCAACTCAGTTCTGTATGCAATAATTTTATTGGGTATATATAGAAAATTGGCAGGATTTTATCAATAATAGTAATAATATATAACTTTTAAATAATTTGAATTATTAAGCTGCAAGTCCTGATCCTGATTCTGATTTATTACTCTGTGAAGCTAATTGCATGTGACAGAGGGGAGGACAATGGCCTAAACCACAATTGCTTGCAAACCCTCCAAAACATGACAAATATAAGCTTACTGAAAAAAATCTCTGAGTAAGTTCTTATCTGTAATGAAGTGATATCTGGCATTTTCCTTCTTTAGCCTTTTACAGCTTAAATATTGCATTCTTTGAGCCCATATATCTTGTGCTAAGCAAAAATGACTTCTGGGGCAGCTTGTGGTCTTTTCAGGGCAGCTTCTGATCTGAAAGAAACAATATAACTTATATTGACAATATAACTGACCTGAATTGAATATGAAATTTGGTTTGATGAGGTTTGAAGCTACAATAAAATGGAATAATAAGATAAGTTTGGACAGCTTAATTACCTTTAATAATCACACCCAACTGTATGTCTCACTGTCAAGCCATATTGTGCTTCACTGAGAAAAGTGATTTCATATTTTGTTCAAGTGAAGATTTTCTTAAATATTTACATTTTTCCTGAAAGAAAAATTTAAAGAGGAAACCATAACTCATAATTCCAATAATCAAGTACTAATTAAAACAAGATATAAGCTTAACTTAGCTTGAACATTAGTCTTAAAATGCCCAAACAGTCAAGTGATATAGCGCTCACAAACAGCAGAAAGACCAGAAACAAAATGAAACTCAGATAGAATTGGCAATATCACTTGTATAATTTAAAAATTCTTTTAAAAATCCTAGCTTACCTTCATTTTCAAGTGATTTTCAAACATTTCTCTCATAAAGTGAAGAAAGAAGTGTTGATTTAGCAGCCTTTGTTTGCTCTGCAAGTGAACTGTGTGCAAACTCGCCAAACTCAACTTTTCCCGCCAAAACCTAGTAAAATGCAAGACTGCTGACCAAAATGAACAGGGCACACCCACAGGAAGCCCACAAGACCAATAGGATCATTCTAGATCTATATTATATACAGTCAGCAAAGATCAACAGGTTTTGTCACAAAAATGGTTTATGAGAAAAAGCAGGTTGGGTGAAAGTATTTTTTATGTGTGTCAATCAAACAACAACTAATTTCAACTGTCAAGATTTCTGGCAGCCTTTTCATTTCCCAAGTTAGGGATTCAATTGGGAACACATTCCCATTTATTTCCCTTGTTTGGGATTATGTTGTGAACAGTTTCCCATTCTATTCCATTAGGTAGGAGTCAATTGGGAAAATGTTCCCATCCATTTCTCAAGTTAAGGATTCAATTGGGAACACATTCCCATTTATTTCCCTTGTTTGGGATTATGTTGTGAACAGTTTCCCATTGTTTTCCATTGGGTAGGAATCAATTGGGAAAATGTTCCCATTCATTTCCCAAGTTAAGGATTCAATTGGGAACACATTCCCATTTATTTCCCTTGTTTGGGAGTATGTTGTGAACAGTTTCCCATTCTTTTCCATTGCGTAGGAGTCAATTGGGAAAATGTTCCCATCCATTTCCCAAGTTAAGGATTCAATTGGGAACACATTCCCATTTATTTCCCTTGTTTGGGAGTATGTTGTGAACAGTTTCCCATTCTTTTCCATTGCGTAGGAATCAATTGGGAAAATGTTCCCATCCATTTCCCAAGTTAAGGATTCAATTGGGAATACATTCCCATTTATTTCCCTTGTTTGGGAGTATGTTGTGAACAGTTTCCCATTCTTTTCCACTGGATAGGAATCAATTGGGAAAATGTTTCCCATCCATTTCCCAAGTTAAGGATTCAATTGGGAACGCATTCCCATTTATTTCCCTTGTTTGGGATTATGTTATGAGCAGTTTCCCATTCTTTTCCATTGGGTAGGAATCAATTGGGAAAATGTTCCCATTCATTTCCCAAGTTAAGAATTCAATTGGGAACACATTCCCTTTCATTTCCCATGTTAAGGATTCAATTGGGAACACATTCCCATTTATTTCCCTTGTTTGGGATTATGTTATGAACAGTTTCCCATTCTTTTCCCAGCTCTGGGATTCAGCTGGATAAATATTCCCATTAATTGCACAAAAAAGGGAATCGATTAAAAAAAACACTCTCAGTCACTTTCCAAGATTGAGATTTTATTGGGTTTGTTTCAGAAGGATGTTAAAAAATTCAAAAAATTCCCCTTCGGTTCCCAATAATGGGTTCATGATTTCCCTTTTTTTCTCCAAGATTGTGAATTTTTCCAACATTTTCCCAATGTGAAAAACCATATTTTTTCCTGTGTCTATGATTGAGCAAGAGTCAGACCAACAGGAATTTCCTTTTGGTCAAGGGTTGAGGGTCCACAGTCGAGGGTCCATAGTAGAGGATCAACAAAAACTACCAAATTTTATGTCTTCGCGTTACTTGTACATATTACTAAATTTGATTTAGGAAAATAAATAATCACAAATGGATTGTCTTGGAAATTTGATAATCTCGTCAAATACCTGAACAGCGGGACAGGAAATGCCTGCCCAGCTTTGTCAGATTATATGAGTGCCAGAGGATTTAGACAAACGTTCTACCGATTTATATTTTTCTCGTCACTTTTTGGAGCTTCAATTGGCATATTTTAACATCTTGGATACTTTTAATCATTTCCACTCCACTTACTTTATTTGGTTGAGCTAGTAGTTTAGATGCATGTCGCAGTATGAACTGATGCAGCTCTCAGTAAAATATAAATTTTTCTTTGTGTCGAAACACTATCTCTGGACGAGTGCAGCGAGTTCTATGGCGCGATCCCCGGGCGCGATCCATCGAGGACTTTCAAAATCATATTAATAATCGCCAAATTTATCAACTCTTTTCTCAAACTGGGATCAGAAAAAATTACAGAAATTGAAAAAATTTAAGTTGACGAAAAACGCGAATAGAAACCAACGTTACCAACGTACTCATGGAGGTCCCGGAGTACAGAGCACGAGTCTCAGTTGTTTTTAAAAAGTTTTGATTTTATTAAAAAGCATTCTATGTTTGGTTGTTTGCTTTTAAGCTTTAACTTTTTATACAGGTTTGTAGTAGACCTAACGAAATGGCTTTATCTTTAGAATAAAACATACTCAGATGCAAATAAAACCATCACCAATCGGTTTCGCTGATACAGCTAAGAAGTTATAATTTTACTCTTCATGTGATTTTTACAAATATGCTTTAAAACAAAAGCTGAATTAGAATCGAATTTAGCGAAGTTCATGTTAATTTTTCATATTTTTTCGGTCAAGTCCATGTTTTACAGATTTTTCTCAGTCCAGTCCATGTTTTACAGATTTTTCTCAGTCCAGTCCATGTTTTACAGATTTTTGTTTTCAGTCCAGTCCATGTTTTACAGATTTTTTTTCAGTCCAGTCCATGTTTTACAGATTTTTTTCTCAGTCCAGTCCATGTTTTACAGATTTTCTCAGTCCAGTCCATGTTTTACAGATTTTCGGTCCAGTCCAGTCCAGTCCAGTCCAGTCCATGTTTTACAATATGCCGATTAAAATGTGATTTCTGTAATAAAAGCACTTGAAAATTACTATATTTGTAAAAGAATGCATGTTACAACAAATGCTTATTTATACACTTGCATGCCATACTTTGATATAAAGTTTGTTTCGCAATGGAATATTGTTACAGAAAAAGATTTCTCTGACGCATGCAAAGTACGTTACACATGTCCTGTAGTATGTAGGTAGTATGCCGCAAGGCATGATGGGAGGGTCGTCCATCTTGAGCGGATTGCACAATAGCACATTGGCGACGAGGTTGTGTCATTATTTGTGGAAATTTTGTAGGAGACAGGGATTTATTTGTGGAAAATGAGCGAAGACGAAGATGTTACGCCATTGCCTTCGACAGGAGGAGTTCGAAGTATTCCTTTCTTCAACCCTCGAGAGGATCCAAACACACTAGGAATTCGGTGGAGACGCTGGAAACGATCTTTTACTATTTATCTCACCGCAAAAGGAATCAAAAACGACAAACAGAAGGTAGCTTTGTTATTACATACAGCAGGAGCAGAATTACAAGAGCTCTACTTTACCTTAGTACCAGAAGACGAGGAAAAGTCTTACAGCGAAGTTGTAAAAGTTTTAGATGACCAGTTCATTCCTAAAACTAATGTGCCATTCGAGCGACACCAGTTCCGTCAACTCACACCACAACCTGGCGAAAAGATTGACCAATTTGTTTGTCGATTGAGACAAAAAGCTCTTACGTGTGAATTTGCTGATGTCGACGAGTCGATCCGTGATCAGCTAATCGAGAAATGTGGAAATCCTAAGCTTCGAAGGAAATTTCTAGAGAAAGAAAATGCGACTTTAAAAGATTTACAGGACATGGCTCGTGCTCATGAAGCAGTTGACGAACAAATGAAGTCTATGGATGAGGAATCACATCATGTCGATGTACAAGCTGTGAATTTTCGGAAAACTGGAACTGGAAGAGGAGAGTATGGAAACAAAGACGGGGGTGTCAGTAACAGAGGACAAAAAAGAGGAGAAGAGAGGAAGAAAGAAGATACAGAACAGAATAAGAAATGTTTTAATTGCAACCGACTTGGTCATTTTGCTCGAGACAGTGACTGTCCAGCAAGGGGAAAAACCTGTAATGAGTGTGGTGCCCGTGGCCATTTTGCAGTCTGTTGCAGGAAAAAAGGAGAAAGAAACGAAACAAACCAAGTTGAAGGAGCAGACGGAAATAGTGGTGATGGTTATGCATTTGCAGTGGGCCCTCAGGGTAATTCTGGTAAAGTTAACCTCACAGTTGGTGGTGTATTGCTGAGGAACGTTCTTATTGACTCTGGAGCATCTTGTAATTTGATAGATTATAGTACGTGGAGTGATATGAAACAGAAACATGTGGAGTGTGATTCAAGGCTGTCCAACAAGAAAGTATTTGCTTATGGTCAAGATAAACCCATTGAGATCGCAGGGACATTTGTGTCTGAAATCATCTGCCAATCAAATGGAGAGAAATGTGTGGATGAGTTTACCGTTATTCAGGGTACTGGAAGATCCTTAATAGGGAAGAACACTGCAGAAAGGCTCAAGGTGTTACGAGTTGGGCCTGAGCCAGAGTCCCATGTTTATTCAGTGGCCCAGGAGGGGACTGATGTTGATATACGTACTGTGTATTCAGATATTTTTACTGGTATTGGAAAGTTGAAAGATTTTCAACTTAAGTTGCACATAAACAGAGACATAAAGCCAGTTGCACAGCCTGTACGGAGGTTGCCATTTGGACTCAGAGATAAGGTTGACAAGAAACTGGATGAGTTGCTAGAACAAGATATTATTGAAGAAGTACCAAATGGTCCTACGGGATGGGTATCCCCACTTGTTGTCGTTCCTAAGTCAGATGGTGATGTTCGAGTTTGTATTGACATGAGAAAAGCAAACGAAGCAATTGAACGAGAGAGACACCCGATTCCAACTATTGAAGAAATAATGTACGATCTTAACGGTGCCACTGTATTTAGTAAGTTGGATCTTAAATGGGGATTCCACCAGATTGAACTTGAAGAACAGTCACGAGATATAACCACCTTTATAACTCATCGCGGAATGTATCGCTATAAAAGACTGATGTTCGGAATTACCTCAGCACCAGAGAAATATCAGAAGATTGTAACAGATGTTATCCAGGGTCTCGATGGAGTGTCACACATTGCAGATGATCTTGTTGTTTATGGGACAAATCTGAAAGAGCATGACAAGAATCTACATGCGGTTTTACAGCGCCTCAGAGAGAAAGGCCTTACTTTGAATAGCGAGAAGTGTCAATTCAGAATGGCAAGGCTTACCTTTTTTGGACATGTATTAAGTAGTCAGGGAGTTTCACCAAGTGAGGAGAAAGTAGCAGCTGTTCTCAATGCTAGAGTACCACAGAACATCTCAGAGGTCCGTTCCTTCGTTCAGCTTGTACAGTACTCATCAAAGTTTATTCCAGATTTTGCACAAGTTGCTGAACCTCTGAGGAAACTATTGCGGAAAGAACAGGACTTTATGTGGGGACCAGAACAGCAGCGTTCATTTGATAAGCTAAAGGAGCTTATGACTTCAGCAGGAGTTCTGGCTTACTTCCAGGCAGATGCAAAGACTCGAATAGTAGCAGATGCAGGGCCAGACGGCCTTGGAGCAGTCCTGGTACAACTTCAAAATGGTGAGTGGAGACCTGTATCTTATGCATCTAGGAACTTGTCTGAGTGTGAGCGGCGGTATGCCCAGACAGAAAAAGAGGCCCTAGCCCTGGTATGGGCGTGTGAGCGATTCAAGATTTATGTGTATGGGAGGGAGTTTGAGTTAGAGACAGATCATAAACCTCTCGAATGCATTTTTAACAAATCGTCAAAGCCGTCAGCGAGAATTGAACGCTGGGTACTTCGCTTGCAGTGTTATAACTACCAAGTTGTATACCGTCCGGGAAAGGCAAATATTGCTGATGCTTTGTCCAGACTGAATCAGAACAACCCAAAGGACCCTAGTGGTGAGTTAGAAGATGTAGTAAGACAGATTGTGTGTGAGAGTACACCAGTTGCTTTGACTCCAAGGGAGATTGAAGAAGTGTCGGACAGAGATCCTGAGTTAGCAAGTGTGCGTTTTTATATTCAAACCGGTGACTGGTCACAATGTAAGCTACCTGGCTATTTGTGTGTTAAGAACGAACTGTGTACGATTGGAAAGCTAGTGTTGCGTGGAAATCGCATTGTCATTCCGCAGAGTTTAAGGAAAACAGTTCTAGAGGCAGCCCATGAGGGACATCAGGGTATTGTCAAAACAAAGAGTCGGCTAAGAACAAAGGTGTGGTGGCCCAAAATGGACTCAGATGCAGAGAAATTGTGTAAAGCTTGCTATGGATGTCAGGTGGTGGGACAGTTTACCCCTCCAGAACCGATGTTACGAACTGAGCCACCCACAGGTCCATGGCAGGACCTTGCAGCTGATCTAATGGGGCCAATGCCCACTGGGGAGAGTTTACTTGTCGTTGTTGACTATTACAGTAGGTATTATGAAGTTGTAGTTATGCACTCTACCACATCTCAGAAGATAATTAAAGCATTAACTGAAGTATTTGCACGTTTTGGATACCCACATTCTTTGAAAACAGACAACGGGCCGCAATTTGTATCAACACAATTCAAGGAATATCTAAATGAGAATGGGGTAGAGCACAGATTGTCACCACCATTGTGGCCCCAGGCCAATGGTGAAGTAGAGAGACAGAACAGGACACTGTTAAAAGCTTTGAAGATTGCAGAGGTGGAAGGAAAGAAGTGGCAGGATGAATTACTGAAATTTCTTCTTGCATATCGGTCTACACCGCAAGTTTGTACTGGAGCAACACCATCAATGCTAATGTTCGGAAGAGAGATTAGAACAAAGCTACCGGAGTTACGACGTGAACAATCTTTACTAGATGAGAGCACAAGGGATCGAGACTGGAGCCAGAAACTAGTTCAGAAAGCGTATGCAGATGAAAAGCGGAGAGCTACACTGAAGTCAGTTCATCCAGGTGACCAAGTTCTCCTGAAGAACACCAAGACAGTAGGAAAGCTCGCTCCAAACTTTGAAACAACACCTTACACAGTAGTAACAAGGGAAGGGAAAGAACTGACCTTAGAGTCAAATGAAGGAGTGTTTTATAAAAGAGACAGTGCTTTTGTAAAGCCATTAGTATCTTTAGAAACCGAAGCACCACCAAGGATCAACGAGGAAGTCAATGTTGAACCACCTGAAATGGCGCAAGAATATTCAAGGCCAAGAAGAGCTACCAGGATGCCTGAAAGGTTCAAGGACTATGTTATGGACAAACCCAAATAGACTTCAGGACTGTTTTGAGATAAAACATTTAGTTACAAGTTGTTAAGTACAAGGGGAGGGATGTAGTATGTAGGTAGTATGCCGCAAGGCATGATGGGAGGGTCGTCCATCTTGAGCGGATTGCACAATAGCACATGTCCGTAAGCAGCATGGCCATATAAATTATAGTTTTCATTGGATCATTTCTTCAATCCGCGATTTTGACCATTGTGGATGAATCCGCAATTCCATCCTTAAAAATATCATTATCCGAGAATCCGCACGCAAGAGAACCCCCATGTCCCCCTCCACATCAGTTGGTCTGTTCGCTCCTTAGTTGGGCTTCCTGTGGTGGTCGCCCTACCAAGCGAAACTTATGACTTATGACTGAAATGGTTGTTCTGGAAAACCATCTTTTCGCTCTTTGGGCTTACTCTGGTGGTCACTCACATGATCTGATCTGATGCTTTTCTTTATCATGATGGAGAAGAAGAGGAGATTTACAAGAAAGAGAAGCAGAAGGAGAAGGACAGGGGCACGTGCACCCCTTGTGAATGCCAACTGTCCGCTTATCTATAATCGCGCTAGTCTTCACTACGCATCAGTTCCCTATCCCTTCCCCTCCTCCCACCCACCCCTCCCCCCACTGAGTACTGAGCAGAAATGTTAGGGAAAGCTCCCGCCCCCAACTGAGCAGTACCCTGAGTGACCTGCCACACAGTAAGATCGAGGGGAAGCGAGGGTGGCTGAGCTGTGAAAGATCCAGTCTGTCACCTCTGTGGTCCCCAGTCTGAATTCCTCAATTCCGTCCACTACCGGGAGCATTGTTTATCAGTTAGTTCTCAGTCTCCTTTCCACTGCTTCGAAAATTTTCTTCGACCATAGGTCCCGTCCGGTTTCCCCCTCAGTACTGAAAAATGTACTAGTCATGTACTAGTGAGGCTGAGAGCGGTGTACAGGGAATGTAGTGGTAGTGTGTGAGAGAGTACAGTGTCCCCCAATTAGTGCGCAAGCACTACAACACATTGGATCGGTCAAATAAACAGTTATATATTTTATTGAAGAAGAAGAAGAAGAAGAAGAAGAAGAAGAAGAAGAAGAAGAAGAAGAAGAAGAAGAAGAAGAAGAAGAAGAAGAAGAAGAAGAAGAAGAAGAAGAAGAAGAAGAAGAAGAAGAAGAAGAAGAAGAAGAAGAAGAAGAAGAAGAAGAAGAAGAAGAAGAAGAAGAAGAAGAAGAAGAAGAAGAAGAAGAAGAAGAAGAAGAAGAAGAAGAAGAAGAAGAAGAAGAAGAAGAAGAAGAAGAAGAAGAAGAAGAAGAAGAAGAAGAAGAAGAAGAAGAAGAAGAAGAAGAAGAAGAAGAAGAAGAAGAAGAAGAAGAAGAAGAAGAAGAAGAACATATTCCAAAAGTTTCTGTTCCCTTTGATTTTCTCGAAGATTCTCCACGAAATTTAGCTATGAAGTTCTTGATTTGACGTAGATTCTTTAAAGAGCATCCACACAAACTAAAGATGTCAAATTTTTCAAGTTATGATCGGATCTTTTAAAGATATTTAGCTTCTATGATTGATTATGCATATCTGTGCGGAACAAACACAATGAAGAGGAATGAATCGATCCTGTCAAAATGATCGCACGTATTTCTATTTAAACAAAGAGTGGGCTAGGAGTAGGTTAGCACATGCAAATCGTTGGGACAACAATAGCTAACCCACCTAACCCACCGCTAAACAATAGATAACCCACTAACCCACTGTTTCTGGAAAAATAAATTTCGCGATCCGTAAGACTGCAAGTACACAAGCTTAGATAAGGGGAGGGGAGGGGTGGTCCAAAGACGACTCATTACGGCTGCATTGTCGTCGGTCCTGCAAGTACACGTCAGCAGTTGGGGAGGGGTGGTCCATGGAAGCGGACATTCAATATATACAATGAATTACATTAATAAACAAAGAGTGGGTTAGGAGTGGGTTAGCACATGCAAATCGTTGGGACAACAATAGCTAACCCACCTAACCCACCGCTAAACAATAGATAACCCACTAACCCACTGTTTCTGGAAAAATAAATTTCGCGATCCGTAAGACTGCAAGTACACAAGCTTAGATAAGGGGAGGGGAGGGGAGGGGTGGTCCAAAGACGACTCATTACGGCTGCATTGTCGTCGGTCCTGCAAGTACACGTCAGCAGTTGGGGAGGGGTGGTCCATGGAAGCGGACATTCAATATATACAATGAATTACATTAATAAACAAAGAGTGGGTTAGGAGTGGGTTAGCACATGCAAATCGTTGGGACAACAATAGCTAACCCACCTAACCCACCGCTAAACAATAGATAACCCACTAACCCACTGTTTCTGGAAAAATAAATTTCGCGATCCGTAAGACTGCAAGTACACAAGCTTAGATAAGGGGAGGGGAGGGGTGGTCCAAAGACGACTCATTACGGCTGCATTGTCGTCGGTCCTGCAAGTACACGTCAGCAGTTGGGGAGGGGTGGTCCATGGAAGCGGACATTCAATATATACAATGAATTACATTAATAAACAAAGAGTGGGTTAGGAGTGGGTTAGCACATGCAAATCGTTGGGACAACAATAGCTAACCCACCTAACCCACCGCTAAACAATAGATAACCCACTAACCCACTGTTTCTGGAAAAATAAATTTCGCGATCCGTAAGACTGCAAGTACACAAGCTTAGATAAGGGGAGGGGAGGGGAGGGGTGGTCCAAAGACGACTCATTACGGCTGCATTGTCGTCGGTCCTGCAAGTACACGTCAGCAGTTGGGGAGGGGTGGTCCATGGAAGCGGACATTCAATATATACAATGAATTACATTAATAAACAAAGAGTGGGTTAGGAGTGGGTTAGCACATGCAAATCGTTGGGACAACAATAGCTAACCCACCTAACCCACCGCTAAACAATAGATAACCCACTAACCCACTGTTTCTGGAAAAATAAATTTCGCGATCCGTAAGACTGCAAGTACACAAGCTTAGATAAGGGGAGGGGAGGGGTGGTCCAAAGACGACTCATTACGGCTGCATTGTCGTCGGTCCTGCAAGTACACGTCAGCAGTTGGGGAGGGGTGGTCCATGGAAGCGGACATTCAATATATACAATGAATTACATTAATAAACAAAGAGTGGGTTAGGAGTGGGTTAGTACATGCAAATCGTTGGGACAACAATAGCTAACCCACCTAACCCACCGCTAAACAATAGATAACCCACTAACCCACTGTTTCTGGAAAAATAAATTTTGCGATCCGTAAGACTGCAAGTACGCAAGCTGAAATAAGGGGAGGGGAGGGGTGGTCCAAAGACTTCTTATTACGATTGCGTCCTTATCGCTTCTGATTGTTTGGCATACTGTTTTAGAGACAAAAAAGTATCAATTTATTTCATGCGCTGTTTTAAACGAAATCAGTATTAAAACAACCTTTGAATGACATATTTCAGCAACGAAAAGAGTGCGCGTTTGCTTCCCTAGGGGAAAACCATGTTTAAACTTTTCAAATTATACATTCTCGTTTTTTGTCTCGCGACGTTTTCTATTTTTAACCTCTTGTTCCGAGTTCCTAATCCATATTTATTAGCGTCACTCTCTAAAAATTGGGTTTGAACATCAAATATTCGTTCACTCGAGTCATCATGTCGTTGTTGGGCCATAATGCTGTCCCTAAAAGAAGGTTGACTAGCCAAACTATCCGAAACCTCGTCGAAAAAAATATCGTTCATGACTTAGTGATAAACAAACTGGATGTCATCACTGCCAGGTTGGTGTGGAGAACGTCGTCTCGCCAGGATGATGAGCGCGCCAAAAACCTCATCTCGAACAAGCGAAATAGCTGTGATGCCATCGTAGCGTCGGTTAATGGAGTTGTATTTTTTTATTCTTGTGTTTCGGTGATTGAGCATCGAAAGCGAAAACGCGTATCAGAAGATGAAACTAGCGATGAAAAATCCACGTTTCCATGTATTAATTACTGGATTGTTTGCCAAAAACTAATCCGAGAGAGAGAGCAAGTGATCTTTGCCAAACTCATGGACTCCGGCTTAGACATTAGCGACGTTAAACCAATACGCGCAAGAAAGAAGGTAAATGGATTTCACGATTTAAGTGTGAGTGTACTAGTGAATGTCAATGATAAAACATATGATCTCTATGTGTTCTTGTCATATTTTAGGCCAATCTTAAAGACACCCTAGTTTCAACGTTGTGCACTTGCATTCAGGACTTCAATAACGAATCAGTCATAGAAATGTATCAAAACAGCAACCAAAAGTGCATGGAAAATCTTGTAAAGGATATGCTCAACGAAAAAGAGCTTCCAAGTGACACATACGCCATCGATCCTAAAGATGATCCAATAAGAGTCGTTGTCTGCGACTCGTCATTTGGGACCGTATTGGAACAACTGGCATCCAAATGTAAACAAGCTGGATGGACATACCATACGCTTTGCTGTGAAAAGCTCCCTGGGAATCCCCCAATGTTGCGATCCGACAACCAAGCCGTCCTATCGTATGTTGAGCCAGCAAACCCGCTACTGAAAGCCCTGAAGAAAATCCAAAAGGCAATGACAGATTTGAATTGCGGACTTCACAGAGGCCAAATCTATATCAAGCCAAAAGAATCTCTTTTAACGTACGTCAGGTATAAGGACGTTGAAAGTTTTTTGCAAACTTTAACAGCTAATGAAGCTATGGCAGAGGAGTTGATTGGTAAAATCCATACATTGGCATCAATTCTAAACAGCGACGAGTGCCATGTCGTAAGACAGATAGAAATTGATCACAACCTCGTTGAAGTTTTGGGTGGCAAGGTATTCCACATCCAAGAGAAAAAATTCCTGCCAATCACCAGTTCCACAAATGGCAACAATGTTAGTCCACGTGCATTTGTGCGCTATGATCCCGACCAAAATCCTAATCCATCTCCAAAAATCTTCACTGATTTCCTTCAGAATTCTTTCCCAAGTTCCGAAGAACAAATAGATTTTCTTCGAAAGTATTACCAGTGTTTGTGCGTCAACCAATTTGACCACAAAACAAGAAAGCTTTGTATTGTTGGCGAGAAAGATAGCGGCAAGACGAGCCTTCTTGCGCCACTCCAAGGCATTATTCCCTTGGGCAAAATTTCAACACTCACACGAGAAAAGCAATTCAGCGCCCAAATGATAACCAAAGACACAGAATTGGTGTTCATAGACGAATGGTCTCCTCAAACGCTTGACTCCGAATCCGCCAAAAAACTTCTCCAAGGGGGATATTTTGTCACCGCTGTTAAGCACAAGGTATTGTATGCACATTAAACGGAATTGTCGCTCAAACAATTGATTTATAAACTTATGTTTATTTTGCAGACACCAAGTACAATGGTCTTAAAATGTCCATTCTTGATCACGTGCATGGAAATGCCCGATTTTGGCGACGTAGATAATCCTGCCATTCAGCGCCGGCTACAAATCTTTAACGCTAAACCACTAGCAAAACCAGCTTCGAGGGCAAACCAGTGGTTGCGCCAAAACTGCATGGAAGTTTTCCACTACATCTCTCTTCGACTCAAAGATCAGCCGCTATTTAGCGATGACGACGATGATGACGATGATGTTGATGGTGACGACGAAGTTGCAAGCCGGGCAACGAATGATTCCCAAGGGGCAGTATACAACGATTTTTGCCGCGCAGCAATTACTTTCAGTTGATGAAATCGTCAATCTCGACCTAATTGATGAGACGTCCAGCAGCGAATGCGATGAGCCGCAACGATACAAGCCGTTAGATAATTTCACAACCGACGCAAAGGACAGAGCCCTAAAAATGACGTCAGACATCGATCCGTTGAAACTCGCAGGGGACGACCCGAAGCATCAGTGGGTGGAAGGAATACCAATAAATTCCAGAAAATACCATCGTGCAGTGATGCTTTTAGTTTGTTCAAATCTACGCACTGCCAAATGGGACAGGTATAAAATAGTTACAATTAAAGCAAAAACCAAATAGTCATTCTCATGCCATATCACATATGATGTCATCTTATCACCCAGGTACACAGAGGATAACTACAATCGCCTCTACAGAGAAGGCTACCCTGGTCCAAATAGTGTTTACGATGCCTGGCTTCTTTTAAACAAAACATCGAGGAAAGAGTTCGACCTGAAAATATTTTTCAGAAGATATCCTGGCATGAAAAGCCGATTATCAAGTCTCGTGGATGATGACGACGAAGATGGAGATGAAGATGGTAATGCGAAGCACGTTTTATATGATACCAGGATTTAAGTCATCGAACATTCAATTTTCAACTGCTTTCTTTTTACTTTTAGTCGAGCAAGAGAATGAAAAAAATGACGACCAGCGAGATGGACACGATGAGCAATCTAATGATGGTGAGAATTTTAGTAACGCCCAGATTAATTGCTCTCAAATATTAACATTTTGGACTTTTTTTCTAACCTTTAGTCGCACAAGAGAGTGAAAAAAATGAAGAACAGCGAGATAAACAAGAAGACAATTCTAATAATGGTGAGTATTTTAGTCACGTCCCGATTATTTGCTCTCACATTGTAATATTTTGGACGGTTTTTCTAACTTTTAGTCGAACAAGAAGATGAACAAAATGAAGACCAACCAGATGAAAAAGATGAGCAATCTAATGATGGTGAGGATTTTAGTCACGCCCCGAAAATATGCTCTCAAATTTGTAACATTTTGGACGGTTTTTGTAACTTTTAGTCGAAGAAGAGGGTGAAAAAAATGAAGAACAGCGAGATAAACAAGAAGACAATTCTAATAATGGTGTGTATTTTAGTCACACCCCGATTATTTGCTCTCACATTGTAATATTTTGGACGGTTTTTCTAACTTTTAGTCGAACAAGAAGGTGAACAAAATGAAGACCAATCCAGATGAACAAGATGAGCAATCTAATGATGGTGAGGATTTTAGTCACGCCCCGAAAATATGCTCTCAAATTTGTAACATTTTGGACGGTTTTTGTGACTTTCAGTCGAAGAAGAGGGTGAACAAAATGAAGACCAACCAGATGAACAAGATGAACAATCTGGTGATGGTGAGAATTTAAGTCACACCCCGATTATATGCTCTAAAACTTTCACATTTTTTATGACCTTTTTTTCTCATTTTTAGTTGAAGATGAAAATCAAAACGATGAAAATGGAGATCAACAACCGAGCCGTGGGTTATTTTCGACTCTGTATTCATGGATCAATTGAATTGTAATCTTTGATCTTTAATATAATCTATTTGTATATATTTGACATT
This sequence comes from Telmatactis stephensoni, assembly GCA_029948255.1. NCBI lineage: Eukaryota > Metazoa > Cnidaria > Anthozoa > Actiniaria > Isophelliidae > Telmatactis > Telmatactis stephensoni. Next base: position 616,771 of record JALIZF010001727.1, on the reverse strand, counting down.
AACAAGTGTTATTTCATGGATTGAAAGGAATTAAAAATCTTACATCAAACATATATAGTCTATTTGCATATGTCTATGGTATGGTCGTTTTGATAAACTATCTTTGCCGATAATAGAAGAGATGTATGGGGACTAGACCACCCCTCCCCTCCCCAACTAAAGGCACTTGCAGTCTCAACCCGAGCAAATAGTTTTGCCAGACCAGTGGGTTAGTGGGTTAGTGGGTTAACCATTGTTCTTGACGTCATTTGCATATCCTAACCCACTTTGCTTTGTTTTCCAGCTGATTTGCATCTGGCTAACCCACAACTAACCCACCTTGGTCGATAATAGAAGAAATGTATGGAGACTAGACCACCCCTCCCCTACCCAACTAAAGGCACTTGCAGTCTCAACCCGAGCAAATAGTTTTGCCAGACCAGTGGGTTAGTGGGTTAGTGGGTTAACCATTGTTCTTGACGTCATTTGCATATCCTAACCCACTTTGCTTTGTTTTCCAGCTGATTTGCATCTGGCTAACCCACAACTAACCCACCTTGGTCGATAATAGAAGAAATGTATGGAGACTAGACCACCCCTCCCCTCCCCAACTAAAGGCACTTGCAGTCTCAACCCGAGCAAATAGTTTTGCCAGACCAGTGGGTTAGTGGGTTAGTGGGTTAACCATTGTTCTTGACGTCATTTGCATATCCTAACCCACTTTGCTTTGTTTTCCAGCTGATTTGCATCTGGCTAACCCACAACTAACCCACCTTGGTCGATAATAGAAGAAATGTATGGAGACTAGACCACCCCTCCCCTCCCCAACTAAAGGCACTTGCAGTCTCGACCCGATCAATAGTTTGGCTCAAAAATAGTATGAAAGTATAAAAGCAGTTCAGATCAATCCTTTTTGTACTTTGATTTAATCCTTGTTGTTTAAGCTCTATGATCTATTTGCACAACTTTGGAAATTTGCTCTCTGCTCGTTTTTTTAATGAGTCCGCTTTTCTACCACTTTGGAATTTGTATCTTTTGTCTTTTAAAATTGCCGTCCATTGTCCACTTCCATAATCTAGTAATCCTTTTTTCAAATGCTCATCTTCTTCTCTTGTGAATCGGAGAAGTTTTCTGTGGTTCTCTCTGGCAACTGGCTTATACTTTTCAAGATGCTTGTCTTTTTCTGGCACGTTTGTGTTGTCTTCGCAGTCAATTTGTTGTGTCAAGGTTTCAGTTGGGGCTGGTGATTTCTCATATCTTAATGCAATTGGGGCGTCTAGCCCTTGAGAACAAGAATCATTTAAAGCACAAAGCTGAGATTGTATGTATTCTTCGACTTGTTCACCTTTGACACCTTGAAGTTTCTTTATGCACTCTTGTCCCTTTTTGGCGATGTCTCTTGAGTGCTGTTTTTGGTAATGAACGCGTGCGACCACCGAGCTGTGTTTTTGGTCTTTGGACACCACATCTTGTTCTTCTTTGGTGAGGTTTTGGACGCTCTCCGTTTCCACTATTTGTCGATATCTACTTGGGTGGATATATTTCTGAATAGAATCAAACACCATTTTTGTCATAAGGTTGCAAAGTTTGTTGTATTGCTTGCCATTTCGTGTCACCAAAACATAATTGCATTTGGGCTCAAGGCGTGGACGAATGTATTGAATGTAGTCTTCAATGACTTGTAAGTCACTTTTGGTCAACACCAAGGAATCAAAACCATATGTCTTAGCAGTCTTAAATTGTTTTTGATCCACAAAACCGTCGTTCTTTTTCGCTATTTCAATCATTTGGATCGTCAGATACTGAAATGTCATTGGTCTCGAACACTTCACTTGAAGAAAAAGGTAAACAGCGATAAAACGCGTTGCAAATGATAGATCTAAGGCACACACAGATTCGTTCGGGTGACGTTTGCATTGTTTCAGAATCATCTCATATCTTGGAAGATGATAAGGGATCACCTTTAGTAATTCATCCATTGTTGCCCAATGCCCTTTTGATTCTAAAGTCTGAATGTCCAGATCGTGATTCCATTGTAATTTCATCATCCTTGCCACGCACTTTCTCGCCTTTTTAAGATGTATTTCTGTCACTGATATATTTCTTAACACAGAGTCTTCAAGCGTCCCACTAATCTTTCGAAAATCTATGAGTTCTGATATCGAATCGAGATATCCAACTCGACCAGAATGGCCGATATGGTATTCATCTTGTAATGCATCCACAAACTTAAATAGCAAGCTAGGAGAGGAAATAGAAAAGTCCACAATATTGTAAGTCACTTCATCTTCGTCTTCACAGCAAAATTTTAGAAATTTCAAAGCTCTGCTTAGAGCTTGTTTTGCCTCGCGTGATGATTTTCCACCCCCACCACATCCCGTGAGCCAGTTATAGAATGATTGCCCTATAGCACTTGTAACAGGAAAAGAAGGAATAATACGAGATCCTGTTGTTTTGTCTTGTTTGTCAGGACTTGTCAAGTCATTGTCTGGAACACTGGTCGAATCCGGTTTCTCGTCGAAATAATAAAACCAACCATGGTTTAATTTCACATGTTTTCTGCATCCTCTCTGAGATGTAAAACCCCCGTGCTCACAGTTTGATACAGGGCAGTGATATTTGTCATCGCTTTCTTTTTCTAAATGCAGTCGTTTCGGTTTTGGTGAGGCGTTTTCAAAAGCAGACCAATTGATCTCTTTTCGCTTGGACATGATATTTGAAAGAAATTCGGGAATTATCATAACACAAACTTACACTCACATCCAAAGGCTCTTGGGACCTCTTTTGAAAAAAGGAATCTGAATAATGATTAGGCACTCTAAATACGTACCATCAATACTCCAGAGAAATCAAGAACAACAACATGATCACAGCTTGCTTGATCATGTTTGAGCTAGCATGGACAAGTTTGGGCATGTTTAGGCCTGTCTGGCCCTGTCTGGACAAGTCTGGACATGTCTAGGCATGTCTAAACAAGTCTGGGCATGTCTAGGCATGTTTGAACAAGTCTGGGCATGTCTAGGCATGTCTAAACAAGTCTGGGCATGTCTAGGCATGTCTAAACAAGTCTGGACATGTCTAGGCATGTTTGAACAAGTCTGGGCATGTCTAGGCATGTTTGAGCAAGTCTGGGCATATCTAGGCATATCTGAACAAGTCCGGGCATGTCTAAGCATATCTGAACAAGTCTGGGCATGTTTATGCATGTCTAAGTGTGTTTTAGCGTATTTATGCATGCACCCTTGTCCCTTAATAAAACAAAATAAAGAAGAACGATGTTCCTTTAAGTTTAATAGGAACGCGTTCCTGTTTTGTAGAATGAGAACGTGTTGTTCCTTTGAAAGGAACAGATTATTCCCTTTGTGATTTGTTGATGTTCCGCTTGTTTAATGTGGAACGTACCGATTTATCCAAACGGACCCTAAATGAACTTTTTCAATGAAATGGAACATATTGTTCCTCAAAAAGGAACAATAAAGCCTTTACTCCTGGGAACACTTCGCACGATTAGGCACGATGGTGCTCCTGTAAAAGGAACGTGCTAAAATCAGTTTGGCCTCAACAACAAGCAAAGGAGGCCTAAAGAAATTAAAATAATTCAACAGATCTCTTCAAAACAATGCTCCAAGTAGAAAAATGTCCCATTTCTGGACCGATTTAACATGGATTCGCGAACAAAGGAGAACTAAAATTTTGGACTATGAAGAAGAAGAAGAAGAAGAAGAAGAAGAAGAAGAAGAAGAAGAAGAAGAAGAAGAAGAAGAAGAAGAAGAAGAAGAAGAAGAAGAAGAAGAAGAAGAAGAAGAAGAAGAAGAAGAAGAAGAAGAAGAAGAAGAAGAAGAAGAAGAAGAAGAAGAAGAAGAAGAAGTGACAACAACGACAACAGCAACAACAACTAAACAAGAGAACAAGAAGAACATCACTGAAAGTGTGATATTTCGGCCTTGGAACTGTAATTATGTAGTACTAGACTAGGCGCATTTTCGAAAAATCAGACACCTGGAGGCATTTTGGGGTAGGAGCTGGTAACATAACTATTCTAAACTGATTTTTCATGCTGAATGTGAATATGACTGTTACCAAGACGTATTCTGCAATCTTATACGTGTAAATGACGTATTTTGTGAATTGCTAGTACAGTCATTTCATACTAACGCCTTTTTCATGTAATTCCAAAAGTTCCCAAACTTAAAAACAATGACCATAGCTGGAAAGAGCGTCAGCATCAGTAAAATTGTAAAGTTTGAAGGATATCAGTTGAAAAATCGATCAAGGAGATACGAATTTTCAAAAAATTAAATTTGGCATGAAAACACTTGTTGTTATGCAAGAGATACCACTGAACAAATTTCGATTTTTTGAAAATTCGTATCTTCTGATTTTTCAACTTATATCCTTCAAACTTCACAGTTTTACTTATTTTGATGTGCTCTTTCCAGAGGTCATTGTTTTAAAGTTTATGAACTTCTGGAATTACATGAAAAAGCCGTTAGTATATGAAATGACTGTAGCAATTCACAAAATACGTCATTTACACATATAAGATTGCAGAATACGTCTTGGTAACTGTCATATTCGGATTCAGCATGAAAAATTAGTTTAGAATAGTTATGTTACCAGCTTCTATATAGTACCCTAAAATGCATGCCTTCTGCACTTTTTGCGATCGACTTTTTCAGTTTTGCGCCTAGTCTAACGGTCTAAAATTCGCTTTGAACTGACGGTGGCGTCCATTCGAAGCGTGACGTCAGTATGGCCGCGTCGCCATAATGTAGCCTGGGGACGAGGCTAGGGGACGAGATTTATAAAATAAAAACATAAGTGGGTGGACACTTGTTTTTGTGGACAAAAAGAACGAAAAAAAAAAAAAGAAAAAGAAAAGAAAAGAAAAAAAAAATATGGCATCGACGAGGCTCGAACCTGTAACTCCTAAAAAGGCACCCCCCGGACACCAAGAAACAAAATGAAATAAAAAAACTGAAAAAGTATGAGGAAAATTAAATTTTGGGACGATTCTCCCGAGACATTCATAGACACTGAGACATCGAATCGACTTACGTTAAGGATGAAGATTTCGGCCCCATCCACGCTATCCCGGTGCTACATATAACAGTTGACTTAGCCCGAAGGCCAGGGAGGGAGACGATATCCGGACCCTAATCCATACCTTCAGATATCACCTTAGACTGCTGCGCTACCTAGACACTTAATGATTTTAATGTCTAATCGGGGTAGTCTATTCGGCGAAGTTTCATTGTGATGCTAATATCTTTGTTCCACCGGTCCTCAGGGAAATAACAGGACCAATCCAAATGTGAGAATAATTCTACCCATAGGTGGAGACAGTAAATAAAGGAATAAATTTGCCGTGGATATGCAGTGCCTATTTATAGTGCTTTTAGTGTTTGTACTCTTTGTACTCTAGGTTTTCCCGACTTTTCAATTTGAAAGCCAGCGGGACTCCTGTGTCATTCAAACCCACAAAAGCCTGGGGCGATAAGCAGCGTCTTGAAAACAAAATGCCAAATGGTCGCCAAATTGTTGATAACATCAGTTTTTATCGTATTTTTAACGTTTAAATAGATTCAATTACTCTTTTCACTGAATAGGATATTGGCCAAAGACGCTATCGTGGTATTGTGAAGGAATATCGTCACGAAATTGCCGCTAAAGATGAATATTATCAGCGAATATTCGGCATGTTTGAGATGATTATACTGAATGGCGCGGAAGAAAGAAAGTCTGGTTTAAATATTCAGTGATTCCTACGCATCGGACCATCTTACACTGATGAATTAGTCACTAAAAGAAAGCCGATATCTCTAGGTCCTGTTGAAACCTGGTTTAGACTCAAGATCTTGGCTTTGAAGTTCGTTTTAGCTCAGGAAAGATGACAGCTCTGGACTGTTGGAATGTAAATGACCAAGCTGTGTGACAATGCGTTTCTGTTGGTGCCAGATGAAAGGGAATGTTGTATTTCGAGTGATTATCTGCGTACTGATTTGTGCCATAATCGGACCGCTTGTGACTCTACATCATTTGAATAAAGAAACAGCCTCCAAAGACTTTTCTGTTCCTTTCTTTTCGAGAACAAAATTGGACAAAGTCTTTGGTAAAGACGAATTCCTCTTGGAGCGATTGGATGAACTGAAATCTCAAATAAACGAACTCAAGAAAATCAAGCTCTCTTTGTCAAATGAACTTCGAGATTTAGAAGGGAAAAGACATGTCGTACAGAAAGATATCCAGAAACTTCGTGCTAATGCAGAAAAGGTACAAAAAGACTTAAAGCACGTGAAAGATCTTGTCAGCCAAGCTAAAAGGCAGCTTGATATTTTTCTACTTGAAAAGAGTAGACTGAATCAATGCCCACAGCTGCCCTACATGAAGCTGCCCAAGGGCCCTGAATTAAAACCTCAGAGTAAATCAGTTGACAAGCTTAACAGTGCCCTTGTGTCATGTAATCTGGGCCAGTGCTTTGATTTCTCACAATGCCCATATTCAGCAGGCCTTTCAATCTTCATTCACAACCCAAGAGACTTAATTGGCCCTTCAGCTGTTGCAGAGTCAGCATACAAAATCCTCCAAGATAGTTCATACTATACATCTAATAAGGAGAAAGCTTGCATTTATGTGATACTTTTTGAATCCTTGACGTCTAGTAAAGTAGACATCAAGAATTTACAAAAGAAACTTTTAGCTTTACCACAGTGGAATAATGGTAGAAATCATTTGATTTTGCAAGTTAGAACAGACTCAGAGAGTTTTGAAGATTTGACCAGCTTTGGTTTAAACTTTGGCTTGGCATTTATAGGGCAATCGACGTTTGTCAGTTCACGTTATCGCTCAGGGTTCGATCTTGTAGTTCCACCATTGGTAGGGAGCTATCTGGCAATAAATTTATGGAAACACTCTCCCCCTCAATTGCCTGCTTTTAGACAGTATTTCCTTAGCTTTGAAGGACACCTAAATCTATTAGCTGAAAAACATGTCTCTTTGAGTATAAAAGATCTCCAATCACTTTCACAAGAATCTAAAGATTTTCATGTTAATATTAATTGTAGAAAGGTTGAACAAGCAAGTAAAAGTCAATATGAATGGGGATTGTGTGGGACTCACAGAGAAAGGGTTAAACTGCTCAAAAGATCAACATTTACTCTAGTTGTTGGTACAAGCAGTTCTGTTGGATCTTGGGACTCAACCCACATTAGGCTTGTCGAGGCTTTACAATGTGGATCAATTCCTGTAATACTCACTTCTACGTCATTATTGCCATTTGGTGATTTTATTGACTGGCATCAGGCTGCTATCATTCTACCGCCAGCACGAATCACAGAGCTTAATGCCTTGCTAAGGACTATAACTACCCAGGATTTGTTAGACTTGAGGCGACAAGGCCGATTTTTATGGGAGAATTATTTAAGCACCCAAACATCTATTTTATATACAACTTTAGCTGCAGTAAGAACAAGATTGTCTTTTCCAGCAGAGCCTTTGCTGGCATCACCATCACCCTCAGTTTTCTCAGCTTCAAATCAACCAGTTAAAAATCCACCTGATCCCGATGTGAACTTGGAACTACCAATTCAATCACCAACATTTACAAGAAATCTCACCACAACGGTTAACTTTGTGACAAAAAACTGGAATTCTGCACCTGGTTCCTTGTATGCCTTCCCTAGTACCCCTTTCGAGCCAATGCTACCATCGTCAGCTCCTTTCATGAACACAACAACTGAATTTGAAGTGATTGCAGAGGGGAAAGGTGGTTCAGGGGAAGCATTTAGCAGAGCACAAGGCGGGAATTATCGTAAAGAGCAGTTTACAGTGGTTATATTGACGTATGAAAGAGAATTGGTATTAATGGAGGCATTACAAAGGCTTGTTGGACTGCAGTATTTGAATAAAGTTGTTGTAGTATGGAATAGTCCAACGAATCCATCTCTCAGTTTAAGATGGCCTGATATTGGTGTACCAGTCCATGTAAGTATAAAGTAACACTCTGTTGATCAAGTTTTTCTTCATTTTTGTGTTTGTTTGTTTGTTTTTTTGCTTGTGTACATGTTGACAGACAACGTTTTCTCTTGTCAAGAAAAACTTGATTGTGCAGAAAACAAGGAAGTTTTCAGTGACAAGTTTTGCTGTGCCCAAAAAACTTTGCAGAGCAGAATACTTGTCATTATTATATAACCATGACGTAATTTGACCAAATTTATAAGGATGAGAGAACTAAGGAAACATGAGGCCATATTACATGTCATATTACATATTTGAAAACTGGTTTGCCATATTTTATATAGAGCAATTGGAAAATAGGAGAAACTGAGAAGCAGTTATATAAAAAATCCTTTAATAGATATTTTCTTGTGTATTACAGGTTGATATTTTACTCATTGTTCGTATTTTGCCTCACCTAAAGGCTCAGCAAAATATCTATGCAACTCGTAAAATAGCACCCCGTAATACACAAGAAAATATCTAATAAATGGTATATACTTGTAAGTACTTTGTTGTCTGTGTTGTACATGAGCATATACTTACGTATTGGTTTTCCTAACAAGGAATCAGCTAGCTCACCAGCTTTTCAACAAGTCAACTTCACAAGGAAAAAGCTTTTTTTTTTCATAATCCGGCGGCATAGCTCAAAAATGGTGCCATTTTTGATACAAGCACCAAGTCTCCTAATATATAGACATAGCCATAGTGATCAATTCCTGATATAGTGAGCCACACCGTGGTTTCTTTGTTATGCTAATTAACAGCAATTAAAGTTGTTATTAAAATGACACCCCATGAAGTACATGTAATTACTTTCTTGCTCTATGTTTTTGATAATTACTGCACATCATGTTGTAAATTAATAGAATTGCATATTGTAAATTAAAAGAATTGTGGTGGTTTTCATACTGTTTTATGGTAGCAATAATTGCTCTTGAAGTGGTTAAAGTGAAAATGAGTCCTGAGTGAAAGTTTTGGACGATTTTTCAAGATTAATAAATAGGGTTCAAAATGGTATCAGTAGACCTCTCTAAGCCTGAATATCAATGTCCCTGGAGACTTTTTTTTAGCAATAAACTTCAAGCAAGCCTGAACTTCTTGGCTAACAATGGTTTTGGTTGCTTGTGAAAGTTGTTATTATTATGCAAATTTTCTCTTTTTGTCCTTTTCTGTACTAATAAAATACATGGGTTTGAGGTCATTCCCTCAAAGCAAAAACACAGCAAATATCATTTAATTTCTTCCACTAACACTTGACCTTTATGTTTCTTCAAAGAAATGGTTGGACATTGATATTTAGACAGAGAGAAGTTGACCAACACCTTTTTGAAGCACTTCCAGTTTGAAAAAAAACCTTGAAAAATTGTCCAATTTTCACTTGTCATTTTTACGTTTACATCTTCAATTTTTCCTTGTCTACATTATTATATATTTTATATAATAAAATAAGAATATAATAGGAAAATAATATGAATTTTTAAATCTTAATGATAAGATATGCTTATAAATAAACTATAAAAAGACTATAAAAAGACACATTTGGAATAATTTGTTCATGTATTTGTTGTGCTTTGATGGTAGGTTATAAAAACATCTAAGAACAGCCTCAACAACAGATTTATCCCATATGATGTTATTGATACTGATGCTATACTCTCTATTGACGATGACGTAGAATTAAGACATGATGAGATTTTACTAGCTTTCAGGTATGTTACTATTATGCGTCATGATGATTCTCTTATCACCTTGCTCTGCATAGAGATGGCATAACTCCCAATAATCACAGGAATCTGTTCTATTTTACTTGGGAAATCTGTAATCCCAAACAAACAGATTCCCAGGGATTCCCTGGTTAGACTCAGGGAAGCCCCATGTTTGACCCAAGCTGGGAATTGACATTTTTCTTGTGAATGTCATATCAAATTCATCAATGAATGGCCCAAATTTTGAGGACATCAATGAAGTGGTTTTCATGGTTTTATCATTGTGCTCTACCTAGCTATGTAATCCTAAATGTATTTTCTTCCAACTAGCTATCATTAAAACCCCATAATGCCCTACATAATACCATCTCAAAATCAAAAGTGTTCATAGAAATCTCTCCCTTGATGATGATGATGATAATGATGACGACAAAAATAATGATGATGGTGGTGTTTATGGTGCTAGAGCAGTTTTTCTAGATGAGTGTGAAACAGAGTGGTCAGCATCGCTACAACTAACAATGTAGTGGCATCTATAAAACATTGAAATTCCTGCCACAAAATGTGATGCTGTGACCGTGTTTTGTTCACAGTCACATAACAACTGCTACCATTTTCACAGTCATATAACAGTGTTGGTGCTGGTGATGATAATAATTATTGATGATGATGATGATTGATGATGATGATTCTTCACTGGAAGGAAAGGGCCGAGAAGCCTTCTCTCTAGTTTGCCCTAACTGTTTTCTGTACTCACGCTCCCCACCCATGATAAGATTCATAGTTAATGATTTCCATTTCCAGGGTTTGGCGTGAAAACAGGGACAGAATTGTTGGATTTCCTGGTCGTTTTCATGCTTGGGATAAAGAGACAAAGAGCTGGCTTTATGCATCTAGACACTCTTGTGAGTTGTCATTAATTCTCACTGGTGCTGCATTTATACACAAAGTAAGTCCTGTGACGTAGACAGATACATGTAGACACCTTTTAATATTATTATTCTCTCTCCTTCCTTCCTTCCTTCCTCCCTCCCTCCCTCCCTCCCTCCCTCCCTCCCTCTCTTCCCACTTGCTTCCTTTCTTTCTTCTCACTTCTGTCCTTCCTTCCCTCATTTCTTTCTTTTCTATCCCTTCCTTGCCTCTCTCTCTTCCTCCCTTCTTCCTTCTATACTTCCTTACTACCAACTTCCCTCTTTCCTTCCTTCCTTCCTTCCTTCCATCATTCCCCTTATGGTAAGTGAGGCAACAACAGTACCAAGATTTTGACAAACAAAACACAAAACATGTTTTGGCATAGCACATACCATCCTCAGTTGACAGATGCATTGATAAAGTGGATTTATATAATTTTTTCAGTACTATTTGTATTTGTACACACACTGGATGCCAGCAAGTATAAGGAACAAAGTTGACGAGTACATGAATTGTGAGGATATCGCTATGAACTATTTAGTGTCACATATTACAAGGAAACCACCTTTGAAGGTGAGTTTTAGAAAGGATTTTTTTGTGTAAGATTTCTTCAAGTGGAAAATAAAAAAATCTGAGCCACACACAAATGCACATAAATATACGACCTTGCTCACCCCAAAGAAGCCCTACATGTAATAGCTCAGTATAGTAAGAGCATCTGACTAGCACACAGATGAGTTCAAATACCATCTGTAGCCCAGACTTTTTCTGAGTGATTTGCCACTCCAAGAAACATCACAAACATTAACAATATTCTGTTTCATTCAGCTGATAAATTCAAGTCCACAAACCAGCTTCTGATCTTTATTTATTCATTTAATAACAACTTGTATTTTTGTTGTTTTCATAGGTTACATCTCGTTGGACTTTCCTGTGTTCTTCTTGTCCAGTTTCTCTATGGGAGGATAGGACCCACTTCGAAGAGAGAGATAAATGTATGAACTTCTTCACTAGAGTGTTTGGTTACATGCCTCTTGTCAGGACCCAGTACAGGGCTGACTCTGTGCTCTTTAAAACTAGAATTTCTTCTTCAGAATCAAAGTGTTTTAAATATGTTTGACATGTGGTATCTTCTTCAGAATCTAAGTGTTTGACGTCAGTGTCAGAATCAAAGTATGTTTGACATGTGGAATCTTCTTTAAAATCTTCTTTTGGCATATGGTATCTCACCAGTACAGACTCAGTGTTGATTACACATAATATATCTGTGAAATAACATTATACACTCCAAAAGGGGTTGGCAAAAACCAATTGACTCTTAGGTCTTCTTTCATTTGAGCTGGCATTGTACAAAAGGTCATTTCTGAGAATCCAGAAGGATTTACCAAGAATTTGTGGACCAACAGTTCCTTTGGTCTTGTAAATGCCATTGGCCATTTTCATTATTCCCTCCAACCTTTTATTAATTCAAAGTCATTTAAAATTGAGTCAGAACACTTTGAGTTGTGGTTACATATGTATGTAATTGTGGGCAATTTTGGCTGACAAATGCTTTTCAGGTTTTATTTAGCACAGCTATTGAAAATTATTTTTTTACTTACTTGATTTATCTCAAAGTTATAATAGGAAGCGTTTTGGGCAATTTAGGTTGAATATTTAGATGGACCCAGTCAAGGGGGAGTTTATTAAAGTTAATAGCCTGTGTCACATCCGGGTTAATAGCCTGTGTCACATCCGGGAACAACTCTACGAGAGTTTTTCCGGATATGACGCAAGCTAATCAAAATTGGCTTTTTAAAGGTGGGTCTGCATGGGCAGGTTTCGTCCCGCGGGCTGAGTTCGTCACGGGACGAGTCTAAGAGACTTTGGATGAGACGTTTATATAGAGACCTAGGACAATGTATTTACAAGACGTTTACATAAAGAACTAGGACAATGTATCTACGAGACGTTTCCATAGAAACCTAGGACAATGTATTTACGAGACGTTTCCATAGAGACCTAGGACAATGTATTTACAAGACGTTTACATAGAAACCTAGGACAATGTATTTACGTTTATTTGAGTCCTTTAGCCGTGACGACATGAAGATCCTTTTGTACTGGCTTCAAAGAGCCCCCCTGAAACTCGTTACACACTCAAACCGGGATGAAATCGCCCTTATAAACGCACCCAAAAATTGTCTAGCAAAAGAAAGAATTATTCTATTACCACAAAAAGTGTTATTTGATATTAATCGCAGAATAGCTATATTATATTGTTATTATTATTATTGTTATTACAGAAAATTATATTGTCATATTTTTATTATGAATATTATTTGATATATCGTAGCCTTACCAGCTAAAGACTCGAGCAAAAAGGTAATCTCATTTTGTGAGACAAGCAGCTCACAGTTCTTTTTGTGACGTATTCCAGCGAACCATTGTCATTTACAAGCTGAAATGCATTTGAGAGCTTGAGAAACGCTGAGACAGTGTCTATTAGAGCAATATATACGTCGAGTGAGACTAATAAAAAACATCTTATCCAAACTGATCCGATAAACGACACTTATTATAATTTGCTTTTACGATTTAGCCTGTGTATCACTTCCTTAGTGGAGAAGGAGGGAGGTAAGAGGAGGGCCTTTCCTTGCCTTAATTTTCCCTTCTACCCCATTTCCCCTCCTCTTCCTCCCCTCCCTTTAGAAAGCCTGATAGGCGACATGCCAATCAGGCTTGAGTCATTACGTCACAGAACAGGTGCAGGCCAAACCAAAAGGTTGTTAAGATCAAGGTTGATCAAGGTGAAGCTTGGCTTGTACGTACAACACGTGAGAAGTATATGATTCACCGGTAATGACTTGCCTTTGAGACCAATTGTTCTCTGAACTACATGAGGTGAATAACGGTAGAATACTCGTTTTAGTATATACCAACTCCAATACCCAACACTATAGACTTCATAAAACTACATTTTTAAAAATGTCAATTTATTTATAAATTGATACTGGCAAAGCACGCGAAAGTATAAGTCTCGGTAAGTTTGCAGACACTGGGATCACTATGGTCAGTCTACAAATACTGCCAGTACCTGTAGTCTTTGTCTATTTTAGCATGTTTCTGTGCTTTGAAACACATTCCCGACTAGAGGACAATTTTATATCCTTGCAAACAAATCGTCCAAGAACAATTGCAATAGTAACTGACGGACTTTGAAATAAAAAAGCTGACGCACTTTGAAATAATTTTTGACGCACTTTGAAATAAATCCCTTGATAAGAACAATTCAAAAAAGGTTTCAAAAAATGTTGTCCTTGGTTTTGGTGCATACTGTATAGTGAATACTGCATATCAAGACAGAAATGTATTATGGACAATTTGTAATTGGGTAACAAGAGACTTTACTAATGTTGATTCTCTGTTTCCTCTCAGGTTGAATCTAAGTAAACTTTTTCCGCAACTTTCTACTTATAAAAATTGTGAAAATACCCGAAAATTAATATCCACAATGCATTTTTGTCTTGGTATGCGGTATTCACTATGCAGTATGCATTAAAACTGAGGACAACCTTTTTTGAAATAGGTATAACTGAATCAATTACACCTGGACAGTCAACATCAACAGGCCCATAGGTCACGTGGCTTAATGAACAGACAGACAGACAGATATCGAGATTTTGAGAAGACTGAAGTTTTTCAGGGACCATTCGACGCCCCTTATAGTTAAGATACCGTTTTGAGATTTTCAGATTTACTAAATATCGCATTCTCTTAACATCAGTTTATTGTGTTTGTTTGTTGGTAGCGTAAACTTTGATTTATGACTATTGATGCTAATGAGTAGACCAGTAGACTGATGTCAACAGAGAAATTCGTTTATTGATGGGACCGCGGTCATGAAAATCGCACTCGTTTTTGAAATATTCACCTCTCGCTAAACTTTTATCAGCCATTTTAATTTTGCTAGAATTACAAATCAGTAATTTAGAACGATGAAACTTAATTTTCCAACTAAGACGCAATCGTCAAAGTCTAGACAACCTTGTCAATATAGCGTTATATAAGTGAAAAAAGACATAGAGGATATTACATGGGCGCGCGGAGATACGGATTTTATCTTCGAGTGTTGAAAAGATCTCTCACGAGTGAGCGCAGCGAACGAAGTGGAGAGATTCAACAAGAGAAGATAAAACCGTATCTCCAAGCAAATATGTAATATTCTATTTATCATATAATTATCGAATCAAGAGACAACAAACTATCTTTAGAGTAAATGCGCTCAATTAACCATGGTAACGATCTTTTCACTAGTGAAAAGAACATGTTATTTTCACTAGTGAAAAGAACAAGTTTTCGAAATTAAGAAATATAGGTATTTTATAAATAATTATATGATAAAAAATATATCGACTAGGAGAACGGAAAAATACCAAACCTCGAAATGATTTTGAAATAAATAAGCAAATCATAGTATGGTTTAGCAAACGTCTGCCTTTTGTTTTTACAATGGATTGAATCCTTAATGAGGCATAAATTTATTTCACTTGCCCTCCCCTAGAGGAGGACCACAGCTAATATAACCCGCAAAACGGCCGTGTGAAATAATCACACAGAAACTGGCCGGAGAATCAGGACGAACAACGCAATCAACTGAAACTAGAAAAGAGATAAAATTAAATAATTGTTCATATAATGATTTTATTTTTATTTTTAACATCATTTTCCTCTTTAGATTTAATTACTAGATTATCATATTACAAAAGTCGTCAATTTACAATTTCCTCTTTTAAAATAAATAAAAACCTTTATGGTGTCATTCAGAATATTTTTACACGAAATTTCATGTTTCTTTTGTCTTATTTTCGTCCACTAAACTTTCACACAAGACCCTCGGCTCAGTATCCTATTGCTTTCTGGCGTTTGAACTACAACTGATCCCTATTGAAGTGTATTTCTCGGACTCCACGGCCATATTCAGAACATAATTTCGACTTTCAACTCCAGCAAATTTCTAAAATGTGGGACAAAGTTATGTTGATGACTGCAGTAACTTTTGTTTTGCTGTCTGTGGTAGTGAGCGACGAACTGCAAGAGAGCGACGTTGAAAAAAGGGGAAAGACTACGTACACTTTATCTGATGTCGTGAAAATAATGAAGATATTTGAGAAAAGGTAACTGAAAAAATCACGTAATACTGCAGTGATAAACATAAAATGAAAATTTGCTATTTTAAGTATTTTATAACTTAACAGTTCTTTTTGACAAGATATTACACTTTTTGGCCACATTTCGTCAAGAGGGAAGCAATAAAAGTATTACAAATTTTCTTGTTTACGTTTCTTATTCACTTGATTTAGATTGAATCAAATGCAATCAAGACGCCTGATTTTGTTACGAGGTAAGTTGAATTCGCATAACTTGGATTGATAGGATTATTGATCGGTTTTTGCAGTGAACGCGGTGAGGGTGACTTCATTTTTCTCGGTTTGTTTCACCAAGAAAACAAAGGAGGAGAGCAAATTCTTTTTACTCAGTACTTAACCAGTCCTATAATATCCTACTAGCAGAGGATTTTTCTAATTCTCTGCAGCGAGCGAGAATTAAGAAAAACCTCTTTCTCGCCACTTTCGTCCCATGTTCACGTACATGCGCACGTACAAAACATGATTTTCACGAGCCAGCGCGATACCTATCCTTCCGAATCTATATCATACGCATGATGACATTTGTATACAAAACCGGTTTCGAAAAACAGTTTTTTTTTCTAATAGACCATGATTTTACATCCAGAAATTACAAGGCCAGCAGGAGTCACTTTTCCCCTTGCTCTGCGAAGGGATTAGAAAAATAACCTATTTGCGGTGCATCCTAATTTTAATGACTAGTGGGAATAACTGGTAATCTAACATGCTCTCTGTCTCTTTCGATTTTTTATTCTTTCTCTTGTTGTTCTTTTAAAAGAAAAAATACCTGATGCTATTGTATTCTAAAAATTATCAGGGCGAGATGGTCGTGATGGGAGGCCTGGAAAATCAGGTAAGACTCTCACCAGGTCAATGGAAGAGGCTCCGAAGACCCACTTGGAGTCATGGTTTATACTGTAAATAACTATTATGGAAGTGTATTTCGACTTAATTCACATTTCATATTTTAGTCATTTTTGTTTCATATTCATATATCATTTATATTTTTCTATTAATTTTTGAATCTTAGGCAGGGACGGTAAAGATGGTGTTGGAAAACCAGGTAACAATTGGTTGATAATTCTAACGTCTAATAATCGATAGACACGTGCAAATCGCGAGAACACATCGCGAGAGGAGAGGAGAGGAGAGGAGAGGAGAGGAGAGGAGAGGAGAGGAGAGGAGAGGAGAGGAGAGGAGAGGAGAGGAGAGGAGAGGAGAGGAGAGGAGAGGAGAGGAGAGGAGAGGAGAGGAGAGGAGAGGAGAGGAGAGGAGAGGAGAGGAGAGGAGAGGAGAGGAGAGGAGAGGAGAGGAGAGGAGAGGAGAGGAGAGGAGAGGAGAGGAGAGGAGAGGAGAGGAGAGGAGAGGAGAGGAGAGGAGAGGAGAGGAGAGGAGAGGAGAGGAGAGGAGAGGAGAGGAGAGGAGAGGAGAGGAGAGGAGAGGAGAGGAGAGGAGAGGAGAGGAGAGGAGAGGAGAGGAGAGGAGAGGAGAGGAGAGGAGAGGAGAGGAGAGGAGAGGAGAGGAGAGGAGAGGAGAGGAGAGGAGAGGAGAGGAGAGGAGAGGAGAGGAGAGGAGAGGAGAGGAGAGGAGAGGAGAGCGATTTCGCCTTCACATTTTATACTTTAGACAATTTTGTATCGTGTTGCTATTTTTAAATGGCGTTCGTGGAAAATCAGGTAACTAGGCTAACAACATGCAATAATCACGAGACAAATCACGTGACAACAACCTAACGTCTTATTCAATTATTATGTTGACAGGACCTCGTGGTCCACAGGGTCCACGAGGACAAGGCGGTGTAAGGGGTCCACCTGGACTTAACGGTGGAGGAGTCGAGTACATACGATGGGGAAAGACAACGTGTCCGTCTGGAGCTGACTTTGTCTACAAAGGTAAAGTGTAGCCTAGTCCCAGAAATTTAATTTATTTCTTCAATTTTTCATGACGTGTTTTTCTCACCGAAGGACCTTATTTGCATATATTAGTCATAACCAAAACGAGTGGGTCTGAGTACTAGTTTATATATTGAATACAATAAAGAAACAAACCCCATAGTTCAATATCATGGTTTTATATCGTGGAATATATTGGCGCAGCATTCGAATATGTGAAAACTTGGTTTAGGTTTGGTTATGCATATTCAGCAGGGTTCGTGCGGGTCATGGAAAACCTGGAAAGTCATGGAATTTCATGATTTCATTTCCAGGCCTAGAAAGTCATGGAATTAAATTAAAATTAAGGTCATGGAAAATAAGACGAGAAACAAATTGGTAGCTTTATTTTAGGGAAAAAAGATATAAAAATAAACATTTTCAATGGAAATGAGTCCATTTTCACAAAGATTGTCAGCTAAATTTTGGTCTTGAAAAATAGAAAATAGTCATGGTAAATGTCATTGAAAGTCATGGAATTTTGATGTTCCAAAATTGTACGTGTACTAACCCTGTTCAGTGAATGTCAATAATTTTGGCTTCATTACTCACCAGGTCGCATTGGAGGAGAGTGGTATCACCATACCGGTGGAGGAGCAAATTACGTCTGTCTTCCTGAGACCCCCCAATATGCTAAAACGAAATCTGGAAATCAAGGCGGTGCCTACATGTACGGTACAGAATACGAGATATCCGGTTATTTAAACCCATTCTCCAAAAATTATAATTTTCACGACCACGATGCCCCCTGCGTTGCATGTCACGTGAAAACCAGAAACTCCAAATTGATGATTCCGGCCAGATATGACTGTCCCGCGGGATGGACCCGAGAGTACCGCGGTTACCTGATGACTGCCCATTATGGCCACAAGAACAACAAAGAGTTCATATGTGTAGACCAAGATGCAGAGGTTGCCCCTGGCACCTATGCAAATAAAAACGGTGCCCTCTTGTACGTTGTTGAAGGGCAATGTGGCGGACTCCCATGTCGTCCTTATGTGACTGGCTTGGAGCTGACATGCGCAGTATGCACCAAGTAATCAAGATTTAATATCTTCAGAAATGAAACCATGTGTAACGAAAAAATTAAAGACGATAATCGGTAATGATAAATCACTGATGTAATAGACCTATAGGACGCTAGCAGAGATACCTTTAAGACAACTGTAAGTAGGTAACGGAAATAAATTGGTTCAATGATATTTGAATGTCTTGTGTTTTTTAAAGTTCATATTAATTTGTACACGGTATAAAATCATGAATGAAGGGACGGACCGGACCATTGGAAAAGTGATTTACATGAGTGTGTGTGTGTGTTTGAGTGGCGGGGAGGGGGGGGGGGGGGGGGGGGAAGGGGAAAGAGAGTTTGGAAAATGCAAAAAAAAATTTTGGTCACCACAAGTGGAAATACTTTTTTATAGACTCGAAGGAATATTTTTATGTAATAATGGCAAGGCAGGAATTTTTTTTATACAATTTTTATTGGAAATAATTTGTTTTTGCTTTTGCCCCACCGCCGGCCCCCAATCACTTTCCCTAAGATATCTTTCAAGTCTTTCAACTCAACTCAACCGGAACCTAACAACTATTACTGTGTCAGAAACTTCTACCACACCACCAATGATGCACTAATTTGGTACGCCTAAGAATTTTACAATAAAACCTACATATTATATATATCTCAATGTATGCATATACTAAAAAATCGTATCTATTAATCCCGGGGGGAGGGTTACTTGACCAGTATTTGGGTGGGGGTGTTCCGCTGCGATCCCAAAACGGTCACCCTGTTTATGACAGAAAAACTCAAAATACCACACCCTGTTTATGACAAAGTATAATAATTGCAGAATGTAATGTACTTATTTGTTTGTAATGTAGATGAGTTTCATAATGAGTTTGTCGCGATCGTGCATAATCGAACAACGACAAATAAGGCTTCTAGACTGATCGTTACCATTGTGGCTAGCTTGATGAGAAAGTTGCTACCCTGAAATGACAAGAAGCACAAAAAATTCAGTGCAAAAAGGATACCCTGTTCATGACAAAAAACTCGAAAAACCATACCCTCTTTAGCGGATCATCCCCGTATATAGTCCATATATGGGAGTACCCTTCCCCCCAGTCCCCTCCGGGCTATTAATCTATAATCTATAAGTTAACGCATATATATATTGACCGATTCGAAATATGGCGGCAAATTTGAATAACTAGCTATTGTTCTGGACTGACTAGCCTCGTGTTCACGTGGAAACACAAAAGCGTTTTCACATGAATGAGAGGCTAGTCAGTATAAAACAATACTTATTCAAATTTGCCACCATATTTCGAATAGGTGTATAGAGCAGATTTCGCATGAGTGTGAAACGGACCGCGCCGTACCGTTACCGTGTCAGTGTCGTGTTGTCTATAAAAACATTCGAAATTCATGCCGCAACCGTGCCGTGACCGTGCGGTGCCGTTTTCACAGTCATACGAAATCTACTCTATACATGTATACCGCAGAATAAGGCACACGAGAAGAAAAGTCAAACAAAATATGTCCCCATGGTGGCCATTGCGGTACAGTGATTCAAAGTAGAGTAGATGTGTTGATGTGTTCGATGATCGCGGAGGCGAAAGTGCTGGTCATTGTGGAGAGGTGGTCGTTGTACGTAGGTGCAAGAGACCATAATACTAAGAGAGCGAAGCTCAGTATTGATGTCTGTGCCATGTTTGTGGCGGCTAAGGCTATTTTTAGTAACTTCGCCATCGCGCGCGCAAGGCTCTTAAACAATAGAATTCAAACGGTCCCGTCCGCGCGCACGTAAAAAATCAAATTCTATTGGTTGAGGGCCTTGCACGTGCTATGGCGAAGTTACTAAAAATAGCCTTAGCCGCCACGAACATGGCACAGACATCAATACCGAGTTTCGCTCTCTTAGTATTATGATCTCTTGGTAGGTGTCAATACGTAGCGGCGGAAAATGTATAGTTCGGGTCGATGACGAGGGCTAAAGAACTGGTCGTTGTGGAAAGGTGGTCATTGTACAGAGGTGTCAGTGTGTAGAGAAAATGTATCGGATCGATAACGAGGGCTAAAGAGCTGGTCGTTGTAGAGAGGTGATCATTGTCCGGAGGTTTCAATATAGGGAAAATGTATGGATCTCTTAGAAATGCTGGGGAGGGGAGGGGAGGGAAAGGAAGGGGAGAGGAGGGGAGGGGAGGAGGATCATGACTTAATTCCTGGCAGAGCACCACCATACTTAACTAATGACTCCATTAACTCCAACTCTCTTTCCCGAAAAAAATAGACACTATCTTTTTTTACACTATCATTTTTTTTGTCCCCTCGAGCATTCTTTATCATTTTACAGGTACCTTTTCTTTTTCCCTTTCTTCTATTCGACGGTTGACACACAATTTTTCAAGTCTTTAAACTTCTTGTCTTTTTAGAAGTCCTATAAATTTTCTGTCCAAAACTACAATAATATTTGAATGTTATTGTCGTGTTTTTGTTCCGTTGCTAGGAATCTAGTTAATTGTTTATTTGGCAACGGAGGATTTCGACCATGTGACCTCAGCTCTGACGTCAAGAACAATTTCAAAGAAGTCACTTTTGGTCCCAATTTCAGGGCTTTCTTTGCAAAATAATGGCTTGATATTGCAAAGTTTTAATTTTAAGGACGTTGACATCAACTAATTGTTATTTATCTGGTAACTAAATCAAAGACCGGACGCAAATAGCGTCTAAATTTGCTAGTGTGGAAATATTTACATTTTCGTGTTTGACTCGGTCGGATTTTGACTTCATAAACTCATTATTTAGGGCTAAATTACAAGTTTTTTTGCGGAATCCATCGCTAAGAATGAAAAGATCATCATAATGGAAGCTGCAGAAAACGAAACAGTCGATTTAGAGGACTCGGGAGCCATTCCGAGAGAAAAATCAAATTTGGAAGATGAACCTCGAGGTGCTCGAACAGTAGACGAACCTACCGAAGCTGCACTAGAGGCGACTTCAACTCGGAAACGGAAAGGGAAAGGAAAGAAAGGAAAGGCAACGAAAGCTGTTGAGGGTTCTGAGGTCTCCGAAGAGAAGAAATCAAAGAAGAAGAAAGGCAAGAAAAAAGTTTCTTCAATAACTGTCGAAGACAGTCCTCCCCCCGCTGCGACGGAAACCATTTCAGAGCAAATCGCCAAAGAAGATTTCGAAGCAAAAATCGCAGAGGAAAAAGACAAGGATGTTATCAAAAATATAGATAATAAGCTTATCCAGGAAGTTCAAGAGACTGAAATTACTAGTGCTAAGGAAGAATTGATTGATGATACGATGGCTAAAGAAGATCAAGACGACGAAGAGGAGAAGAAAGATTCAGAGAAAGAGACGACAAGCGATGAACGTGTAAAAGACGTTGATGGAAATGCTGATGAAAGAAATGTCGAACAGAAAGATAGAGATAGCCAAAAAGAAGAGATAAGACGAAGGCCGACGCTATCTGAGTTGAAAGCCACAAGTGTGGATGGAGATCAAGAACTGGTAAGCATAATACATGTATATAAGCTTAATCATGTTTTTAATAAATGTCTTGTTCGGTTTTCTTTTGTATCTCGTTTACAATATTTCATTTATATTGGTTACCTTTCCAACATTATGTCAAGTCAGATGCCAAGCAAGAACTTTTGTTGACTTAATAAGACAAACACATCTGAAATTGCTCCTAATCGGCCTTTAATAATAGTCTTTCTTTTGGTATAATTGTGCCCTTATCAGAGTACAGAGGCAGAAAGGGGTGATTGCATGGAAATGGATAGAATTAATTTCTCACCAGTTAGACCCTAATTTAATCTAGTATATCCATTCCAAGCTGTGTTTTTATAATCAAAGAAATGATAAAAATGGGAATTGGAAACAGAATTGAAACAGGTGTTATAATTGTGTTGTTCTCTTCCTTTTCCATTTCTGTCTCAAACCTTCCAAATGTTCTTGTCTACCAACAAAATTTGTCGGCAGACAAGGACATTTAATTTAATTAAATGCCATATCTTAAGATGGAGTATTTTTCAAAACCCATACATATGTCTCTGTACTGTGATGTAGAGTAATTTGAGTCTCAGTTTTGAACAGGTGATATGTCATGTCATTTTGACTTGACAGATAGTCATGGATACCAACATGGATACCACAAATCCCTTGATAAAATGAACATTAATATATAGCGTAATATACCTCCATAACACTTCTACAAGTGCTGTGGCTGATTTTACTAGTAAGTTTCTATTAATAACCTGACGGCAAGATAAGGATACATAGAGGATATTACATGGGCACACGGAGATACGAATTTTATCTTTGAGTGTTGATGATCTCTCTCATGAGTGAGCGCAGCGAACGAGTGAGAGAGATTTAACATGAGAAGATAAATTCGTATCTCCAAGCGACCATGTAATGTTCTGTTTATTTTATGAATATCAATGAAATATCTAGGATCATGGGAAGAATTTTAAGGCCATTTGTGATTGGTTGATAGCAAGGGTAGTCATGACAACGGTGATATCTTCACATGTGAAGGATAAAATGATATCTTCACTAGTGTACGAAGATTTATAAACAGGAGAAATCCTGGTATTTCATTGATATCTATATAATATAAAAATTTCTCACTCCTGATTGGCTGAGAACAGTGCAATTTATTTTGAAATCCCAGTGCAAAAAGTTGAAATATTTTTCTGTGATTGGTCGAAAAGACAAAAGAAAATAAAACTAGCCAATCAACTCTAAGCAGTTTCAAAGAAACGAGGTTCAAAAATATTCATCTAAGAGAAAATTAATATGTTTGGTCCAAGAGATCGTGTTTGTATAGGAAGCCAAATAGAAAACCAGACAAAAAGTAATATAGGGTCCATTAGTTGTTCAAGCTGGAATGGGTTATATAGTTACTTTCTTCAGTTCTTTGTCCACTGTTTGCAAGTTCGTTTGGTGTTCAATTCAATTGATGATATGTCTTTTTTAATAATCGTGGTTTAAAGAGTAGAAGTAGAGTAGTTTGTCCAGACATGGCATTGACTGTTTTTTTAAATTGTGGTTCCATAACATTCATAAACATGAGTTCCCAAACTAAACATTTCAAGATGAAGAAGAATTTGAAGAACAGGAAACCTAAAGAAACAACTTTTTAGGGACAACAAAATAATTAAATTATACCTTCAGATTAAAATGGTGATAATTCTATTATATTACATTCCACATTCTGATTCATGTCGTGGCAGTATTTATATCACATTACAGAGACATAAGCAATATTTTTATATTGCTTTTATAAAACATTTTTAACTGTTTAATATAATTGAGCCCTGTCTCAGTCCTTTAAGTAATGATCCTTGTAAGAAGTAGGCAAATTCACGCCCCCTAATGCATAAATGACTGTTATAGTCAATTTGCAATCCAATTAAAATACGGCTACCTCATTGGTCGGATTCAATTCAAGCGCGAAATTTGAATTTATAAATCAAATTTCTTGGGATCAAAGCTGGTTTTCAGCACATCTTAATTTAAAAATCGCATTATCAAACACCATAAAAACTTCGTATGAAATTTAACGAAAACTGCTCGTGGGGAACATAGCTAAAATAAGTCTTTTCTCTCACTCGCTAACACTGAAACGTAACACGATACACTGAGCAGTCATTGCGTATTGTTTTCTGTACACAGAACAATGTAAAACTAGCTGGCCAAATAAACTACAATGACATAAATATGTTTCATAATTATTTGCCTAACGATAAATACAAAACATTCAATATGCAATGCAGGCAATGAGTCATCTTCCAAGATCGTCAGTCGTAAATTGTAAAACCGAGTCCGCCGATAATCATCATGTCATCCATTTCTCGACTAAACTCGTATTTAGATGTCCAAAGGATAAACTCCATCTTCTGTCTCTTCTAAGTCTGGAAAACGTCTTGTTCAAAAACAAAAGTTCCTTTATTTTCTTTGAGATGTGCAATATGAGCTCAAACACGCAAGTCCTAACAGAGCTATTACAAAGTTATTTGGTATGGTGTGAAAGGTCAAGGTCTACAAGTTCTTCTAATATACTCCTTTCCACTACAAAATTATGCCGTACATGAACATGTGTTTGGCACGTCCAAATATGTCAGCAATAAAGGCTCTCCCTCCTAGCTAGTCCTCAAACGTAAACTCTAAAAGAGAACGAAGTTACTAAACGTCCGGCAGCCGGACCTAGTGACGGTCTTAAAATAACAAATAACTAAACATCCGGCAGTCCGATATTTTTCAACATTTCTATTCGAAATCAAACAAAATATTTACTCCAAAGTGTTCTACCTTTATTTAGAATCCTCAAGCGCTTCCAGGCAGCCAAAAATCTCGAATTTGATATATTTCTCCAACCCTGTACACAGAGTGCGAAGACATCACAGCGCGTAACGCTTGGAAACAGTCCGATATTCTTCCATTTTTCGCCATGAAATCCACCAATCTTTCTTTAAAAATGGTCTATATTTAGTAAGAATCCTCGAGCGCTTCTAGACAATAAAAAAATTTCGAATGTTGTCGTTTCGCGGATGGTCAGGGTACATACGAAGCGATCCGAGCGTGACACTTACAAAATTTTATCTGACACTGCCGGGCACTTGAGGAAGGTATCGTCCAAAACAACCAAACCAAAAACCTAACTCAATTTTAAAATGATTTCATAAAATGTGCAATATTGATCTAAGAAAGTTGAGATTTGCTTCGAAGTACGTTTGAATCCAAGATGGCTCCGACTTGTGAAACCACGCTGCTTGTCAAAGTACCAGTTCCCCACATCAAAAAGAGGCAATTTTTGGCAGAAACAATGAAAATAAGACTGGAACCGAATATATTCTAAAACATGGCGGGAAAAGCTAATTTTAGGTCTATTTTTAGGGTTTTTTTGGCCTCTGACCAATCAGAGACGAGGATTTTTATTTCCTTATCCAATTAGTATAATCGCGTGCTTAACATGCCATGCATTACTGGTGCCTACTTCTTACAAGGATCATTACTTAATATAAACATGGTAGTTAGCCAATCACTCCACACATTATATCTCACTTATTTTATGAATAAAACTTAAACAAAAAATATGAGGATTACAGCACTGGAATATTACAGTGATGAACAGACTTACAGGGGCATACTGCCATTAGCATAACTTTGTGTAACATGTTACATCATGTTTACAAGCAATACAGTAAAACCATAATAATATATATATAATATGTAATATGGAAAGAGGTGTTTATTTACCTTAAGTTAATTAAATTTCCATTATTTCCATTTCCATTATTATGTTTTATTATGAACATAATTAGATAGCCATACTGTCTAATATTCACCAAATATTGCAATGAAAAAACATTCTTACTGTTATTTTTGTACTGTTATTTGTTAACATTAAGATATATTTTATAAACACAAAGGAATGGATCTTCAGAAACCAAAACAATCCTCAATTTAATTGCAATACATTAAATATTAATAATGTATTCTTTATCATCATGAACTTAATCTTAACAAAATTTCTTTGATTTTAAAAGAAATTAGAGGCTGTCAAAGAAGACCAAGACCAGAAACCAGAAGACCAAAAACCTGATGTAAAAGAAGAAACATCCAAAGAGGAACTCTCCATGGAAGCTGGCACTAAGCAGGAATCTGAGGTTGTCATTGACGTGGAGAGAAAAATATCTAAGGACAGATTGACATCAATCAAGATAATCCCTAAAGATCAAGGTGATGGAGTTGCAGTCCCCTTACCTGAAGAGCCAGAAGAATCTGAGGAAAAAATCCTAGAAGTCAAAGTCGAAAGCACTGAAGAGAAGCAAGAATCAGAAGAAAAGTCTGCTGTAATTGCAGTTGAAACAGAGACAGAAACCTCTGATACAAAAGAATCAGATTCTGTTGAAAAAACACCAGAGTCTGCTGTAGTAAGTCTTGAAGCTGAGCCTGAAACTTCTGATACAAAAGAATCAGATTCTGTTGAAAAGACAGAAGCTCCAGTCGAGGAGACAGATGATAAGACAAAGGCATTCTTGGAGTATGAAATTGATGATGAACTGCCATGGGCGATGTATCGGTCACTAGATGCCCCTCCCAAGAAAGGGGCAGTTGAAGAGGATGAGGAGTGGCCACAGTCAGAAGAGGAAGAAGATTATGGTAAGGGTCAAGTAATTCAACAACCAAGGGTGGTATACATGTGGTTACTATGATGGTAGGGCCATAGCACCCAAGGGGGCTTTGGGGGGGGGGGGGGGGGGGGGGTGGCACATCATTCTACCCAGTTTTTCTGAAAATATTAAAATGAAAGATCAGTAGTAACCAGGAAAAAAATGTTAAATTAATTAAAAAATAAATGCTAATTATGCATCATGTGATACAAAGTGACCTTGTGCCCCCCCCCCCCCCCCCACCCCAGTTCTTCAAGGCTTGCTACAGCCCTGCAATGAACTATGTGGTTGGCTCCATGGATGCATATACAGTAAAAGGGGTACCTTTTTAGTGCTGAAAATATAAGAATTGGATACCATTTTACACAGGAGGTACATGTACATAAAATGGTTGAGATTATGTACCCTACAAACCGAGATTTTTGTAATCCTCTGCTAGCAAGTGAGGAAAAAAACCTCTGCCAGTCCTATCAACTGTTTTTGCTGAGCATGAACAAAGATGACGTTCTTGGTATTTCATGAGCCAGCAATACCTTGCAAGTGAAATTGTCATGTGCATGATTACATTTTGTATAGAGAAACCAGTTTCAAACAGGTTTTTTGAATAGACCATAATTTTTACATCCAAGGGATACTTTTCCCCCTTTCTCTGTGAAGAGATTAGAAAAGGAATCTCTGCTTGTAGGGTAGAGGTTATGCAAAATGTACTATAAATTAAGAGTAGAAATTTCATGACATGAATGAGTATTTGAGAGGGGGTACTATTTCCACTGAAATGTAGAGTGCTTACAACAATATATCCGTGAAAAAGTTAGCGAACTAAATATTTGTACTAAATAACGTGAAATCCTTTGTTTTCTATTGTTTAATTAGTGCAAATTAGTGCAATTCCTTACAAAGTTTTTCACGGATATATTGTAAGCACTCTACTGCATATAAAAGGGTATCATTTCTTCCCAAAATGGTATATGAAAGAGTAAGAGTTTGGGTCTGGGGGCAGTCCCACAGTGTACAACTCAGTTAAGTAATCCCCCTTTTGTTCTTTGACCCAAAATGGGCTTGTATTCAAAATATTAAGCTTAACTACAATCTCGGGCAAAAAGTGTTAAGAATATGCCTGTTTTGGATGGAATGCATGTGTCACCTCACATTTGGTGCCAAAATATCCCCTCCCCTTCCCCCACCCCACCCAGCACAATGTTGTTCAGTCGGCTGCCCATATGCTTCTATCAGCCTTCAACATTGTTTTTTTGGGGAGGGGGGATTTGAAGGTGTACTGTATCATGGTGGAAAAGACTTCTATTTGAATTGGACATGGGAATACCACATTTTTAGTGGTTTATGTACAAGATTGTTGGTTAGTATAAGAGGCAATAAAGTGGTTTTCTGTCATGTTGTCTATAAAAGAGGTTTTAGCAGTTAATTTCAGATCAATACAAATTTGTTTTTTACAGAACCCCCCACCAATGAACTTCCAGACATTGATGAAATGATGGGAACACTCGATGGTGGAGAATCTGATCTTGAAACCTCAGCTCCTCCACCACCTGTCATTCAACCTGAAGATAAAGCCTTGCAGCAGAAAAAAATTGACGAACTCAAGTTAGGCTTGGCTGAAGAAAAGATTAATTCCTATTTGGATGATTTTGAAAAGAGAATGGAAGAAGAAATACTGATGATTGGACAGATATCACTAGAAGAAGTTCAGGTGAATTATACTATCAAAAAGTAACAAATATAAGCTCCCCTTCTAAATTAAGCCCCCTGCCAGGGGGGGGGGGAACTCCATTGTAAAGTGATTGGGTATGCTTGTTGTATCTCTTAGGGGTAAAAATCAGTGATTTGGTATCTTTTAGGGTGTTAAAATTGAAATTTAGAGTTTTAGCATTTCCTAGTCTCTCTTAGGGTATCAAAAGAGCCCATCGCTTATTATCTTGCTCTCAAATGGTAGAAATTTGTCCAACAAAAGCGTGTCGACCGTTCAATTTTATGTTCATCATAATAATATTCATTAGCCTGTTACTGCTGGTATCTCCTTCTTCAAAGACTTCCGGTATCTTTTAGGGGTATCTTTTAAAATTTCCGACGAGCATACCAATCCTTTTCCAATGGAGTCACCCCTCCTCCCCCCATCTCCTGCTTAATACATGTAGTTACCCCCTCAATTAAGCTCCCATCCTTGAACTTTCTTAAATTCTTGTGATATTCTGTAAAAAGCATATTTTTATCATTATGGAGCTTGATTATCAAATTGTTTGTAAACATTCAAAACATGTGCATCATATATATATATATATATATAAAGCTGTGTGTGCAAAGTCTTTAAAAATGCATCATTGATTTTCATAGAAATTAATTCTATAAAAATTACATGAAAAAAGAAATAATAAGTTTACATCAAATATTACTTTCTTATCAGGAAGAAGAACGGCGTCTTCGTGATGAGCACATCTCCTACCAACAGCAAGAAGCAAAGTTACAAAGAGAGAGAATCCAGGACATCATGGCCAGAGAAGAAAGAGCCAAGAAGTACATCATGACAAAACTAAAAGAAAAGCGGAAAGCCATTTTGAAAAGAGAGGTTGGTATTGTAATATTCTTGCTGACTTTAACCAGCATATGTTTAAAAATCTCCGTCACCCTGATAATGTTCTCAAATTTGAAGTAGCTGGCAAGGATGGTCAAGTAATGAGAAGGCTAGTCTGTCATCTCTGTGGTCCTGGATTTGATTCGTTGATGGCCCGGCACCATACTACTTGAGTTTGTCTGTTCATTCTCTCTCTCACTTTGAGGGTTTTCTCCAAGTCATGTATCTTATAATTTTATGTAAAGCAAACAAAACGTTTTTTATACAGGTGTTTTTGTACTGAATTAGATTACCAGACACTATTGACAAATGAAAAATATTTCATTAAGTTTGTGTGTACAAAATTCTACAGAGTTTGAATTTCAAGCCCATGTTTGTCATTTGAACAAAATATCTAGTTAATCAAAATGTTGCTTTATTTGCTAAGAAATCCAAAATTTATCAATTTTTAAATTCGTTTTTCAATCTTTGCATTACGAGTCCTGAAGAGATAAAATAAATTTTTGAGATTATGGAAAATTTTGAATTCTCCGGCGTTTTCTTTTTTTCCTCCCTTATTATTTAGTTTTCGTTAACAAATATTTTGTTATTATCTTGTTGCTAATTAAGATCTTGTTAAAGTTGCTACACTTCTCCAGTTAACCAACATCAATTGAGTAGTAGATAGTGTATGAACGATATGGTACAATATTGCATGCATTAGTTATCACAAAATAAGTGATAGGAAACAACGTTTAGAAGCTCACATACTTCATCCACAGGTTTATGGTTTAACTGTTCAAAGGATGAAGCATGTTAGCTTCAAAACGTCGATAGTTAAATTTGTACTGAATTGCATATCTTTTATTATCACAAAAATCGCGAAATTAAAGTGCTGTGGAAATTGCTTACAATATACAAACATATACCGGCCTTTCGTTGTCGTGAAATTGAAGTGCCCTAAAAATTTCTTCGGTGTTCAATATATCTTTTTTTTTTCACGTTCAAGCATTGGGCAACAAAAACTATTCAGCTAAAGAATAACTGTTGTACAAAGCTAAAGTTATTACTTTCAGAAAGTTTAGGTTGTTTGTAAGTGGTTTTAATCAGTAATGGAAGTTGAATAAAAGTGTTATTCCAAAGTGAAAATTTGTATCGAAAATGGGTTTTAGGCCTTCCTTCGCTCAATTACTACATAATTCTTTCAGTATTCAACTTGAAAGCTGCTAAATTTGAATAAAATTACAGGACAACCACTTTGTACAACTCAAAAGACTGTTTTAAACAGACATTGTATCTTAGTAGATCAATTCTCAACTGATAAAAATAGAATTTGAGTGTTAACCCAGAACGAAAATTTGAAGGGGCTTGGTTTTGGCACTTTTAGCCATTACTAGTATTATTCAATCGATATTGAAAGAAATCTCCTCTTTAAAATCACGAAATGAAAATGTTAAAATTTCTTGTAATAAGTTATACACTCTTCTTTGTATTTAATTAATTTTGATTTGAAAAACGCGAACTGAAACTGATTGCGAAATGAAAATGTAAAGACATGTAATTCAAGAAGATATATATAAACCCTTCTTTGTCTTTAATTTCGCATTAAAAACACAAAAATTAAAGTGTTGTGAAAATTTCTTGCCATAAGATATTGTCACTTTTTGTCATTCGTTCGTATAAAAAAAACCCTCAAAAATTGCGAAACGAAAGTGTCATAAAAAGTTTCTGTAATAAGATATACCATTCTTTATCTTTAAATGTAACTATGGGCCAGCTGTGTTTGACTTGTAACCGATGATTTAACTTGGAACTGGAAAACAAGTGCACATTATTCACAGTGAACACTCTTCATTCTCGAAGCTCCAACCGGCCAGCTAGTTCTTGTACTAAGTAACGAGCTTTTATCATGTAATTTCAAAAGTCACAGTACAGAAATATAATTACCATAGCTGGAAAGAGCATGTCAAAATGAGTAAAACTGTGAAGTTTGAATGAAGTAACTTTCAAACTCATGAAGATATGAATTTTCCAAAATTGAAATTTTGTATGAAAACATTCGCTGGTAGGCAAGAGATGCCTACCAGCAAAGGTTTTCTTACAAATTCACACTTTTCAAAAATTCATATTCTTGCGAGTTTTGGATTTAATTCCTTCAAACTTCACTGTTTTGCTAATTTTAACATGCTCTTTCCAGCTATGGTAATTCTTTTTCTGTTTTACAAATTTAAAAACACCTGATAAAAGCTCATTGAATTACACACTTGAAGCTTTTAAGAATCAATACTTGCCTAAAAGTAATGAAGAAGAGATTAATATAACCGCTGTTTTCTTCTTTCAGGAGCATTTAATGCAGCAAGACAGATTGATTCAGAACAGAATTCACCGAGCATTCAGAAGGGCAGAAAACCAGCTCCTGAAAGCTTTGAAGGCCAGAAAAGGCGAAGTAAAGGTACAGTTATATTTGATTAGATTTCAAATATGGCTTGAAATGTTCTTATAAAATAGTATGCACGCTGATTGGCTGGCTACCGTGTTTACGTTAGAGAAGAGAGACACGATCGCGCGCGCAAAAAAAGGAAAAATTCTAAAACCGATAATTATAAATTTGTAAAGTGATAAAGTGATATGAACACTTTGAGAAATGTAGAGCACTCGAAAAGCAAAAGAAACACTCGGCTACTTCTCATGTTTCTAGGTTTTCTATTTCTGTGCTCTACAACTTCCAGGTGTTTATTGAACTAATGTACACTCAATTTCTCCGTGCGTCTATACTCTAATAGATGCACAGATGACGTCAGAATGTGATGAGTACCAAAAATTCCCCACATGACAAAGTCGTGTGTCATGACTTGTCCTCACCAGCTTTTAAAATCATTGCATTGGTTAGAGAGCAGACAGGCTGAAAAATGGAATCCATTTAATGATTATCAAAGTATTTTACGCGTGCATAATATTCTGTGACGTCAACCGTGCATGGTCTGTACTTGAATCACTTTTTTATCGACTAATCAGATCACATGTAATATATAAAGGTTAATGTAATGCATGGTTGTACTTACAGACCATGTATGGAGACCTAATTCTTGCTGATGGCCAGTATGGAGGCAGTAAAGGAAGGCGATGGAAAGTGGATTGGAACAGAACACCACAACCCATTCAGATCAAATTGAAGTGTCTTAGAGGTGTTAAGGACAAGCTTCCAAGTAAGATATGCTATTCTTGGATTGCATGTGACGTCACGGCAGTCATCTTGGATGAACTTCAACAAAAGATTTCTCATTAGCGTCACTTGTTTGTTTATCCAACATGGCTACCGCTTTATTGTCTTTTGAATTCCCAAAGGAATGGATGAAACCCAG
The DNA here is from genome assembly GCA_029948255.1 of Telmatactis stephensoni. NCBI lineage: Eukaryota > Metazoa > Cnidaria > Anthozoa > Actiniaria > Isophelliidae > Telmatactis > Telmatactis stephensoni. The sequence continues at coordinate 583,957 of JALIZF010001727.1, read as the reverse complement.
CAATTATTATTTCAAAATTCATTAGCTGTATTTTACAGCTGTTTGTCAGAATCATGATGTTTTTGTGTCTCCTGCATCTTTTGTAGACATTATGACATCCTCTTGTTTTCCTACCTTTAAAGTCATGAGAAGACTTCGTGCAGACATAAAATTGCCCTATTTCACCATGACGTCACATCAAAACAATCTATTGTTTGAACGCTAAGGATCATGGTCGTAAGCCGGAGGGGGCAACTCAGCAACAATTCAAAGAAAATTGATATAGAAATGCTGTTTATAGAACAAAAAAAGTGGTAACAGCCATCAAATGCAATAAATATTGTTTATTTGATAATTTTGTTCCAATTTCTGTTGTTCTCTATAATTTCGTCCCCATCGTAAACAAGCCATAATGAACTAGGGCAATTAAGTGAATCCAGTAGTAAACCTTCCAAAAGACATGCATAATATAGGATATGAGGTTCTTTCCTCTAACGTCTATACCTTAAACAGTAGAGCAATTGTGGTTTTGCTGGTGATGATGATGATGATGATAATTATGACTTTGATGATGATTATGATGACGACGACGATACCTTTATTATTCCAGATGGTCGTTACGTTCTGATGGTCTCCCTGTATGATCGTCTTGGAGGACACGTTTTAAAGTGGTCCAACCTTAAAGGCCAACAATGGGGTGGGGCAACCCTTCCACTTCACCATGACGGAGAGTTTTTCAACATCGAAATCAAGGTAAATGGTTCTCATTTAAACGACTTACATCGGGAATTCTAGAATCGGAAGAACTAGGTTACTGCAATGGGTTCTAAACTCGTGCAATTCTAAAATGCTGGCTGTCTAAAAGAACTTCATTTAAGTAAAATTAGAGCGAGATATCGTGCTTACATGTGTATTGAAAGAGTAAGTTTGAGCAATGCGATGTCATGCCACAAATTTGCTGTTGCCTGTTTTTACACTGAGCCGATTTTCAAGTATGCCATGAATGTAATACATGACACGTCTTGGTCTTCAGTGCCTCGTTTTCGTGATGCTTGACTCAGATTATTGCGGGGGACGGCCATTTTGGAAGAAGACCTTTTTCTAAACTCGTTTCTTATTTTAAAACTCCAATGTTTCTTTGCATGATGCTGTAAATTGAAAGCCTTAAGGCCCGGCTACACGGTACAACTTTTCCCGAAACATTTGCTGAAACACTGCGCGCAACACGGTTGCACCGTGTGTCCACCACTGAAACATCTCGTGCATCGTTGCGCGCAACAGTTCTGGACAGTTGCAGAAGTAGAACTTGATCGTACTTCTGCGGCTGGTGCGCGCAACGTTTCGCGAAACATTGGAATGGGTGGACACACGCTGCAACGTTATGTTGCGAGTGATGTTTCAGCAAATGTTTCAAGAAATGTTGCACCGTGTGTCCGGGCCTTTAGGTTCTTCTTGGTTTCTGTATGATCACTGCGATCGCTACGATGTGTTAAACGATTGAAGTGTTTATATGGAAATCACACTGGCTAGCATTCACAGAGAGAGATTTTGTTCTATATCAGCGGTCTTAGCGATCACATGTTTCTGCGATCGCAGTGTCCATAGCGATCATAATGACACCAACCTTAACACATTTGAATTACGGTTTCTTATTGTTCCTTTTGTAGATTGATCAAAGTGTTTTTACTGTATGTCCAGCAAGACCAGACGTTCGTCCTGGTATGGCCCTGGTCTTTGAGTTGTTCGTATTACGAGGGAGTGTCACAGCCACTGATCGAGTAGTAGGCTGGGGATGCTTCCCTATTTGTGATGGACAATTCAACATAGTCGAAGGAAGGTAAGTAAAGTTGCGTGACGTTACGTCGGTAACGCTTGTCGTATGTAACGCTAGTTATAAAATATTTAATTGAGATGTAACGCACGTTATGAAATCGAACGCGCACGCCGATTGGCAAGTTAACATGTTTATATCAGAGGACAAAAATAAACAACAACAACAAAAACAACAAAATATAGCAAAAACAAAACAAAAACAAACAAACAAACAAACAAACAGACAGACAGACAGATAGACAGACAGACAGACAGACAGACAGACAGACGACAGACAGACAGACAGACAGACAGACAGACAGACAGACAGACAGACAAACCCGGTGAAAATATTTCAAGCAAAGCAAGCAAAACGATCTCATGTCTCTGTACTATGATGTAAACACTCTACAAGACGTTAAGCACTCAAAAAGAAAGAGAAACACTTGGCTGCGCCTCATGGTCCTAAACTTGCTTTTCTCGTGCTCTACATCTCCCAGCTTGTTTTATAGAGCACAGTACAGACAAATGCGCGCCCGCTTTTCATATTGCTTAATTAAAATAATAAATAAAAAAGCTAAAAACGATTTATACCATAAAACGAAGTTTCTGTGGTTTGTCTTACAAGGTACAAAGCGCCGTTCCTTAGAGGTGACATGGATCCTAGCATTGACAAACACGAAAAGATTGAAGAACTAATGGCTGAAGACCTTGAAAATTGGTTGTGTAACTTGTACTTCGAGGTCGTTAGATTACCCCGGTAGGCAAAATAAAAGTTTATCTTCTCTTCTCTTCTGTTCTCTTCTCTACTGTCTTCTCTTTCCTTCGTCTTGTCTTGTCTTTTGTCTTGTCTTGTCTTTTCAGTTTTCATAAAATAAAAACTACTTTAATCTACAATGAGAAAGTATATTTATTCCTTCCATGTTTAATATTTTGTTTCTGTTGAATTCTAGATATATGGCAGGGCAAAAAGAGTACGAAGTAGAATTGCAATTCACTTCAGGTCTAGTAGGCTATCCTTCTCGCACCAACACTGGTGAGGACTTTATAGATGGCGAAGAACCTGTGTATGGGTCTAAGAGTGACTTGAAGTCGTTAAACTCACCAACCAGTAGTCGAAGACCAAGTAGAATCAGTATGCTAGGGTCAGTATTACCTTCAAGAGAACAGAAGCTACATTAAAAACAGGAGAGCAGGAGATTGGGTAGTCTCCCTCGCAGCCGTGTTTAGCCTCGTCACGCAACGCTCCCTCGGAGGGAACGTCGCGTGACGAGGCTAAACACGGCTGCGAGGGAGACTAGAGATTGGGACTCTGTGCGCGCTTTTATTGAAACCTCCGGTAGCTAAATGTGACGCAATGTCCTGCATTTGAGTTATTTATAGAATTCGTGCAGCTCACCACTGTCGGTTATTCCAAACGCGCTGATAGCGAGTGCACAGTAAATATGTAAAAATACTCAGCACATGTAAGCGATTCGCGTTAGAAAAGCAGTTCTAAAAATAGTCAAAGTATAGAAACGCTATTACATCATGTGATGCGCGTGCGTCTTAGACTCCTGGACCGGTTGTTCGAAAGACGATTATCGTTAACCCATGATTAAATCTAAAGAAAATCATTCATTTTAACTCAGGATTAGCGTTAATCGCCCTTCGATTAACTGGGCCCTGCTCTGAGTTGCTGAAAGCCCAATTAGCGCTAATCCGGGATTAACTCTTCAGAAAACCATTCATTTAATCCTGCCCCTGATTATGGTCTTGATAAAGAACGACTCCATTCTCGAATAGCCCTCCATTTACTACCATAGTGGGTGGTTAATGGAGAGGGGGGAGGGGGAGGTTCCACCCATTGTCAGAATCATCAATACGCAACATCTCAAGGATATTTATGAATGGATTTCCAGTCGGAAATGTGTTAGTTAGATGAGCATTTATATCTAACTATCTCTAGAATAGCCTGTTTTGGACCTTTTTCATGGAAATTCAAATAGAGACCTAATGTGAATGGAAATTAACACAGTTTTTTTCATTCATTTCAGTGGTTCCAGTTTCCTTGGAAGCAACATGGACCTCAAAGGAGAAGGAAAAGATCAACTCCAGGGCTCCACAGTTGATCTTCAAGTCGAAGTTCCGGACATTTCCACGATGCCCAAGCGAAAATTGGTATGTTTTTATTGCATAGGATCGTTGTTAGTCTCCCAATTAATCTTAGTCTCATTATGCAACGTTTCCTCGCTCCTGACTGATACGCTTACACTAATACGTTTACGTCTGGAAACGCGCCTACACTAATACGTTTACGTTTGTAATCTACACTAATACGTTTATGTCTGAAAACGTTTTCACACTGATATATATTTACGTCTGAAAACGCGTCTGAAAACGCTTCTACACTAATACGTTTACATTTGAAGACACGCCTACAATAATACGTTTACGTCTGAAAACGCGCCTACAATAATACGTTTACGTTTGAAATCTACACTAATGCGTTTATGTCTGAAAACCCGTCTTCAATAATACGTTTACGTCTGAAAACCCGTCTTCAATAATACGTTTACGTATGAAAACCCGTCTTCAATAATACGTTTGCGTCTGAAGACGCGGACTTTTCGATATTTTTTAACTTGTTTCCATACTAAAACGTTTTTCTTTTGACTATGTTGCGAAAATAGATAAGTACAAAAAAGCTGAGATCAAAATGTTTTCCAGATTCTATGCCTGGATTCATTCGGTTGGTCCGCCGCCATGATCCTGTTATATATTATTTGACTATTTTGTTTATCTATAACTAGCTCTCGCGACAGACAAACGGCATACAAGCAAAAAAGACACCCCTTAGGGTACTTCCACAATGATCTAGATAAAAGAAAAACGCCGCGCCGTAAGTAACGCATTGCGGAAGAGAGACGTAACCGCAGCGAAAAGGATGGTTTTTCAAAATTATCCATATTGGCATAGACGTAGCTAAAAAGATGTCATTAATTGACTGATCTTCTTCCCATTGTTTTCTACTAGTCACTAGCAGTACCCGATGCCAGCACGTTACGACGATCCTCAATTGTTTCACAACGCCGTATGTCAGCGGTATCCACCACTCGGCGCATGTCTCGCCCCATGACCGTCCACATGTCTCGTAAGGCGGTCGAAGCGGAGGCGTCCAGTGATGGGTCTGGTACCGACTACTCGGACGACGAAGTGTTGATGCTGAAAAAGGACGATGGATTCAAACCCGTTAAGGGTCAGCCAGGCATGTTTTATAAGGTGTGTAGAGCGATTGTTGGTGTCTCAAAATGTCCGAAAATTATGTATCTGATAGGGCGCAAACACTAAAACCAGGGAAAGAATTTCACAACTATAGTACAGTTGAACTTCCCATAAGCGGACACCCTCGGGTCCAGAGTTGCTGTCCGCTTACAAAAGGTATCCGCTTATGAGAGGTTAAAAATGTAGAGTTTATTAGGAGAAGGGAACGAGAGCTGCTGTCCGCTTATGGGAGGTGTTTATTAGTATAGGTTTCGATAGTACAACAAAATTCTTTGTTTTCCATTATTTGACTAGCGCTAGTTACCAGGCTATTTAGCTAGCACTGCTTTGTGCTTTGAATTTTAAAGTCATGAAAACACTCCAAACAATGTTGGCCATCAACTGCCAAGACAAGGACTACATTTCAGGTGGCGCTTTTCATCTCACAGCAACAAAATATTGTACCCTTCCCCCAGTTTTCGTTTTATCTATATTTATGTAATTAGGGGAAGGGACTGATCACGAAGAGATTGGCCTATAGTTTTAACGAATCTGATTTATATTGTAGAAATAGAAAACGAGGCAGCGTGCTATGTTGAGTTATAGAAGCACGCGGGAATTGTAAGAAGACGAGAGAAGTGTTGGGAGTGCTTCTCAACACTTCTCGAGTCTTCTTATAGCTCAACATAGCACTGCTGCCGAGTTTTCTATTTCTTTTATAAAATACAATTGAAGTTTTATTTTCTTTTTTCGTTGGAGAAAGTTTGAAAATGTGCGCGCGCGTTCTATGTGTTCTGAGAGAGAACGCGCGACACGCGTCCTTTGGCCAATCAGAGCGCGCGTTATATCATAGTCATTTTATAATTGTCCTTTGATTCCACATAGAAACACCATAACAACCCAGTGGATGTCTACGCTAAGAAGATGTTCACAATGTTACCAAAAACACCGCTACTCACTCGACGTAAAAAGAAGAAGAAACTAACTCATACCGAGGAGTTAGAACAGCATTCCTTCTCTGTCAAGTATGTCTGCTGTAATTGAGAATATTCAAGGGTTTTGGACATAACTATTTCCCAGACACCTATAGAGGCTTTGCACCATCACGTGATGGCAGCCATGACAGGAGGCACAACAATAGAGTCTTTTCCCCTGGGAAACTGAACTCTTTCTCATGTAAACCAGATTAGTCCAGACTCTATTGTTCCTGCCTCCTGTCATGGCTGCCGTAACGTGATGGTGCAAAGCCTTTATCGGAGAGGGGAGGAGAGAGAGAGGTGGAGATGTCTCTTTGGTGGGATAGTGCGTAACAGGCTAAGAAGAGAGCTGTTCTTTCGCTCACTAGGACCAAGAGGAGTAAAGCCAAGGCTGGATATTTTCTCACTGATGCAAAGTGCGTTAGTGCACGCTGGACCATATGTGAGCTAGCCTGCATTGCCTCCTCTCCTCTCCAGTCCCCCTCCCTTCCCTTGAGAGCCGGCAACGCAGGCTATATGTGAACTGAGTTAGTTGGTCTCCCCTCATCCTCAGGAGTATTATTCTGTCATCCGTTTCTCGCTTCCAGAAAAATTATCCCTGGGAACTTCGTCTGTTAGAACTTGTTCCGGAAGTCAAGTTTTCTTGTTTCTGATTTGTCGACCCTATCACTTCGACCAATCAACGTTTGATATGTATACACAAGTTTCAATAACGTTAAAATGACGTCATAGTGAATTTTTACTTCCGGAACAAGTCCTAACAGACATCGTGCCCAGGAGTAATTATTCTCGAAGCGAGAAACGAGCGACAGAATAGTACCTTGGGTTCCCGAGGATGGTCTGCCCTTTGCCGCGATAGTTTTCAATGGGTACTCCGACTTTCCTTTCTCGATAAAAACCACTACTGTTTCTATCTTGACCTGTGCTCATGGTCAAACAAATGGGTTGTATGACGCCAATGTAGTGTACCGTTTACAGGCCTTCATCCCGTAACGCTGAGCCGCATCCTCGTAATTTAACGTTCGACCTACATTGTGGGTGATTTCAGTTCCCAAATATAATTTTGATCGTAAGACACTTCTATTTGTCGTTGTTTTCTTATTTCATTAACTTGTTGACCATCTGCTCCATCAGGCAACCATTCTCCAACAAGGGACACATATTCCATAGGGGCCGTGAGAAGATGCAGTATGTAGGGCGTCAACTAATGGCGGAGCTTGGTCTGTCCCAGTGGAGGTCACGTGAGTTTTGGGCCATGATGTTAATGATTGCATTCACGTGGTTTCTTCGACTTTTCGCACATTATGGTGGACAATGGCTGTACCTTACAGCTCTCAGGATACCCATTAACAAGTAAGGCAGTATCATCCTTGTTTTATAGCTACTTGCACTTAAATTAGAGCCTGAGATCGAATTAAACGCTGGGAAATCTGTTGATAAGATGATTTTTAAGAAGCGTGTGGACGTGGACGTTTCAAACAGCGATTGAGACATATTTTGAAATTCCAGATGTGATTATGTAGCGCACTGATAAAACCGATAAAAGATCCACATATTAATTGTGGACCCAGGACTAAAGGGCCATTTCAGTCGTAGTTTCTATGTTACTGCAATTTTCATAATTATGCGAACTCTGACCTTCAAACAGTCCGTTGGAATTTGGGTTTTAGCTTCCGCCCACTTCAAACAAACAACCAAAAAATACTCATAAAGATCCCTAAAAACCCATAGAATGACTTCATATATTCTTTAGACGATCTATAACAGCTAAATATAATTTTGGTATTAGTTAAATCTACGTATTTTTGATTATTAATTTTGATTGACGGAAGCTAATTTGGCAAAAACCACTTGAGTGTTTACATGTCTGAGTTCGCAGGATTTTGAAAATTGCAGTAATGATGCTTTTGGAAAGGTCAATGGTTGTGAAATGAGCTATATCCATAGCTATTTGCACAAACATTGACCCTTTCAAAATCATCGAACCTAGAAGCTGAGACCGAAATGGCTCCTGGGTACACTAGTAATATATGGATATTCATATGTTTTATCTGTGAATTCGCATTTATCTTTTCTCATTTATCTATCATTTTGTGAATTGGAATTTATCTCGATCACTGTTTGAAATGTCCACGTCCACACGCCTCTTTACAATCATCTAATAAACAAATTCCCCAGTGTTCCTTTCGGTCTTAGCTTCTATGCTTTGAAAGGGTCAATGTTTGTGCAATCCTCGATTCCGGAAAAGATGGCGTCTCGCGTTGCATTTTGGGAAAATGTACCAAATTTAGTTGAAGACCAAATGTAAATAAACATGTCAAAACTTCGATATCTTTAGTGAGTTTTGCGCCAAAAATCTCAGCTTCTTTCAGCGAAATGTCGCTCGCCGCCATGTTTGTTTACATTTGGTTTTTCAACTAAATTTGGTACATTTTCCCAAAATGTAACGCGAGACGCCATCTTTTCCGGAATCGAGGATTAGCTATATATACCTATTTCAATAAACGTTGTCGGTATCAAGCCTACGCGACTCACCCGAAAGGGATTATGGGGAAAAATTACTAAAGCTATAAAACCACAAAAATCCCATACGATTGCTCAAATTTAGCTTGCTCTGACCTTATACACTAAAGAACTTCAGTTACTGATGCAAAAGTAAATATCAAAGCCAAAAAGAATGTGTAGTTTTGCTACTACCCATACTCCTTTTCGGTCTAGTTGCGTGGGCTTGAGAGCTCTCATACGAGAACCTTTTCTGAAATAGGTGTATAAGCTTCATTTTCATGCGTGCGGTCTTCGTGGTCTCTAATGCTTAAAAGACCCAACTGAAGTCCTGCCTCAACTTGAGAGCATTGTCTGCAATCACTCATTCAAAATATCGAAAGTAGACTATTGTAGCATTAAGCTGGATAGCTTTTTGGACAGTCCCAGTCGCTCTACCCTACCCTCTTACTTTCTCTGGGACAGGGGCTTCAGATTTCCATCTGAGTTGACTTTTGAAACAGCAAGTGATAACATGACGAGTATGCGCGAACCGCTGGACGGAAGTGACCTCAATTACGGTTTTAACCTGGCTTAGGGCTACCTCCCTCATGAAGAGAGTCGTATATATACCCCAAAGTTTTTCAGAGCATTACAGTCGAGTGCAGAAGTACGAACAGCTAGAAATTATCCTTTCAAAATTATCCATTTGTCCAAGACAATAGAAGTAGGAGACATGCGCAGATGTTATCACTTGCTGCTGACTTTTGAAATTTTATTTTTGTGATGTATTTCAGTAATTGTATTTTGTACATTTGGTAAATAACTCAAATAAGAACAATTGTTGGTTAGAGGTTTCGTTGTATTGATTATAACTACACTCGTTTCAGGTTCGAATTCCTTCCTTACACCGTGAATCTCAACTACCAAGGAACTTTACTACACACAGAAGAAGAAATCGCTCTAGTGATACTTGGACCGTTTACTAATATTATAATACTATGTGTAATGATTATTGGTGCCTGGGCCATACAACGCTTGTTTGGGTTCTTCCCTAATATCTTCTCGAGGTTCATCATGGCGTTTGGAATCAATACGTTGTTGGATCCTCTGTGGATTGTTATCGTGGATTCGGCGCTTTCTAGGTATGCCGTCGTCATCTTCTCCTTCCTCTTCTCCTTCTTGTCCTCCTTACGATGATGATGATGATGATGATGATGATGCGCTTAATGGTGATGGCGATGATCATAATAATTATGTTGTGATTTAGCAAATGCGACATGAGATGACGTTCATTGCGTGACATGCAACCTTGACATGGTCGTCACGCCACGTTCAGGACGCCATTTCAATTGTTTTCATGTCTTTTTCAGAACGAACGTTGGTGATGTCAACGTTGACGTCTTTTTGAACATTTCTTGTCAGCGCACTTTACGTCCGCTTTCACGTCGCGATACACTTGCTAAATCTACCTAATAATGGCGTTGATAATGATATATAATGATAACGATTATAATGGAAGTCATTGATTGAATCACTAATATTATTGAATTACTGATTTCCTGCAGATACGAGAACGTCGGAGGTGACGAGCCAATAGGAGATGCATTCAAGCTATACTGGCATTTTGACCGCTATGAAAAGAACGGTGCAGTTGGCATTGTCTTAGCCATCTTCCTCTACATCGTTACCCTCTTTACCTCTTCCACCATTCTCTACATGTATTTCCTCCGTCTCCATAACAACGGTCGTTTAATGGACGTATACCACCGTCTACATGCCGACGAAGATGACTTCTTCATTCCCTACGATCTTGAGATATCGAATGAGGAGTTGAATTTCATCGCTAAGAAATCTGAGCAGTGGAGAGGAGAGGAGGGTGAAAGAAGAAAGACGGCTGTGTATGATTACATTTGGGAAGAAGAACAGGTAATGAAAGATTTCAACCAATGGCCGTCCACTCAAAATATTGTTTACTTCAAGTCTACTCCTAGTCCAGACCCAGGCCTCTTTTTACCCCTCTCCTCTTCGCAACACAGAACTCTGTTTTACCGAAGCGGAGCGGGGTAAAAATAGGCCTGGGTCTGGACTAATCTACTCCCAATGAAAGCACTAGCCTGTATAGCGACGTTGGAGGAAAGCCGGGGACGGGCGAGAAATGGAGAGCAGATAGACATAGGGAGCTGCTTTCCATGCCTTTGCCACTCCCCATTTATCCCCTCCCCCCAAACTCCCTGTTACATAGTCTTTTATAGCGCTAGACTTTTGTGAAGATGAATATTATGATGATGAGAATTATTATGTACTGTGATGTTTATTGTGCTCTTGCTGTTTTATGTGGAAATGGCTAAACTCAGAAGTTGTTGAAAATGTATTCCATGATAAATATGATGATGATGATGATGGTGATGACATGGTAAAAATAATGATAATGATAACGACGACGATAATGAAGGTGTGAAGTCATAAGTATGGTTGAGAGAGAAAATGTCTAACTACATCATGTTGGTTTGCCAAACACTGCCATGTTTCATTTTCAACGTAGTCTTAATATTACTAAAATTGTACACAGGTGGACGAATCTGAAATGTACGATGCCAAAGAAAAGAAAACAGGCCATCGAGAGATCACAACGCACGTGTCGATACACACCCTTCACTTAGATGGTCTTAGAGAGCTCTACAGACATTTTCTACGCCTACCAGACGGTGCCATTGTAGAGGTGTGTAAATACCATTGGATATTTAAGAAATAGATTCTATTTTCCCGTGCGTCTGTACTCTAATAGATGCACAGATGACGTCAAAATTGGTGAGAACAAAAAATCTGTCACGAGAGGAATTCCATTCACTAACTTTTTGCGGGAAGTTGTGAAAACTCTTCTGACAAAAAGTATGGTTTCTTTTTCCAATTAGCGCGCGCCCTCATGAAACTCTGTTCGAAATCTCACAACCTTTATTAAGACACTCCTGGAGCCAGTTGTACGAAGGGTGAATAGCGCTATCCAGCGGATAAATCCTTATTCAGCGTATAAAATCTAGTACAAAATCTATACAGTGGATAACATATCCGGTGGATAATTTTATCCAACCTTCGTACAACCAGGCCCTGTAGGCTATCATTTCCATTGACACTTAAGGTGCGGTATTACGAGCATGAAAATCGTGTAGCTTGTCACGCAACATTGTTTGTTGCGAGTTGTAGAGCCATGTTGCTCGTATTACCGCCCCGCGCGCAACTTGTCACGCAACAAAAATCGATATTGCAGGTTGCGGCGTCTTGTTGCAAAAAGTAACCTGCAACATCGATTTTTGTTGCGTGACAAGTTGCGCGCGGGGTGGTAATACGAGCAACATCGCTCTACACCTTGCAGCAAACAGTGTTGGGCGACAAGTTGCACGATTTTGTTGCTCGTATTACCGCACTTTACAAACATTTGTTGATGATTTCCGAGAGTGGTCGCGTCATGGTGCTTCTACGTTAACTCGCCTGGTATCAAATGAGATTATTCACTACATTTGCAGTAAAACTGAATTATTACTTTTGTTTAGGTGTTCAATGAGATCAACTTAGCTGGCATGGATGAAGGTATTAAACAAGCTCTCATCAAAGGAACAAGCTATCAAGGAATGGACAATACACGAGCATCCAGGACCAGTCTTCGATCACGTACTCGTTCGGCATCTGTGGCAGGCAGTGAAGCGTCTTTCCGACGACCATCGGTTTTGTTGGAGGTACCCAAGAATGCCCGGTCACCTTCACCCGTTTAGCCCTGGACTCTCAAAAATGGACTGTGGATCATGGACTGTGGTTCATAGACTGTGGATCATGGACTGGGGATCATGGACTGGGGATCATGGACTGGGGATCGTGGACTGGGGATCGTGGACTGGGGATCGTGGACTGGAGATCATGGACTGTGGATCATGGACTGTGGATCATGGACTGTGGATCATGGATTGTGGATCATGGATTGTGGATCATGGACTGTGGATCATAGACTGTGGATCGTGGACTGTGGATCGTGGACTGTGGATCATGGACTGTGGATCATGGACTGTGGATCATGGACTGTGGATGCCCTTGAGTCTGAAATCATAAGCAATATTGTATATATGTAGAAACTGGTAGAACATGTAGAAATAGGTTAATATCAGTAGGTACTGGTTATGTTAACACTGCTTTGAAAATGTTACGTGCACCCCAATGAAATGGGGTTTTCAATGCACTTTTCTGGGGGCTATTCCCCTTAAGTAACATTTACAGATGAATATTTTATAAGTCCTTAGCACACTTAGTAATAAGATACCGTAAAAAAATAATTGATCTTGTGCTCAGGACACTTCGCACCATTTTGATATTCCAATAGTAAACATTAGCCTACTTATTGGGGAAGAGAGGGCCATTCTAAGTATAAACTCATTAGATGTTATGATGTATCTTTTTATAACGCTATTTATCTTTTGCTATAGGTCTTTAGCAAGAGACCATAATGCTAAGAGAGCGAAACTCGGTATTGATGTCTGTGCGATGTTCGCGGCGACTAAGGCTATTTTTAGTAACTTCGCCATCGCGCGCGCAAGGCTCTCAAACAATAGAATTTGATTTTTGACGTTCCTGCGGACAGGACCGTTTTGAATCTAATGTTTAAGAGCCTTGCGCGCGCGATGGCAAAATTACTAAAAATAGCCTTAGTCGCCACGAACATCGCACAGACATCAATACTGAGTTTCACTCTCTTAGTATTATGGTCTCTTGTCTTTAGGTTCTATGCCTTGCTGGTCAGGGCCAAGATAGATTGGGGTTTGACAATTCCTACTAACATGGACACTCTTTTGAGGTTTGAGTGATCTTGTCCTTCCCCGGTTAGCGATACTTAGAGCAGATTTCGTATGAGTGTGAAACGGACCGCGCCGTGCCGTAACCATGTCAGTGCCGTGATCTCTATAAAAACATTCGAAATTCCTGCCGTAACCGTGCCGTGACCGTGCGGTGCCGTTTTCACAGTCATACGAAATCTACTCTAATGATATCACTAGTCATACTTGTATTTAAAAGGGTAGATTAGATTTTTATATCTTTTTATAATATTTATTTTTGTACTACGCACTTTCTAATAAAAGTTACACAATAACTTCGCAGGATTTTTTTGCCTTTTGGCCACATTTCAAACGACTTTCGTGATATTATCAATTAATAATCAAATATCTCCAGCTTTTTATTCGGGTTTAATAAGAGGCGAAAGGGTTTTCTATTTTCGCTAGGGTGCTCACGAATTTGCAATGCGCAGTGCAAATTAGCTGAGCTTTATAGTTGTAAGATGATTTAATTGTAATAAGATTTTTACGTACGTTTTCAGACTCAGTAAGTCTAATCTTAATCTGTATAAACCTACGCGTTTAAGGGAGGAAAGAGAAAAACTTCAGTTGAATCCAAGGCATGCTAACTTAAAGAGCGTAAGGTCTTCGAATTCGGAAATGAAATTGGCAACGGAACGACAAAACGCAAAATTAAGTAAGATGCTGCCGCTTTGCCGCTTCCAGATTAGTTGTAACCACAGTGAAATCCAAACAGTGATCCAAAGCAAGACGACATTTGTATGGGGCTTAGTAAATGTTAATGTTAAAATGTTAATGGCGAAGTCATATCCTGGTAAGGCGCGATGGGGCTGTGTTTTTTAAACTTCTATTTTAATTTCTTTAGCTTTTTTTCGTACAAGATAGAAAGGACCCATTGACATTTTTTAGTTCTTTCAGTATTGAATTAATTTCATGTCGTATTTATGTTCTAGGTCCCATGCATTGCTTTACTCAGGAAGGTTGTTTGGGCTGCCTGTGGTGTATCCAGTTTGGCTTGCGCGCGCGGGGGTTTGATTTTGCGCGCGCGTGTAACTATCAAAAGCCGCACTGCGCACGCGAATACACGTCCGTTTATTTTCAGTTGCTTTCCTTTGCTCCAAAAAAACTCATTTAGTTGTACTACTACAGGAAGCTCCATGCCCATGGCGTCTAGAATACAAAAGAATTTAAGCGATCTCAAAGACAAGATGTCGAAAACACTTCACATAAAGAGAGACAGCGCCGAAAAATACAAAGTTACTGCGGCTACTTCAACAGAAGATCAAAGTCCATCTCCTGTGACACTGGCCACTGTGAGCAGAAAAACCAACGAAAGTTCAACAGACGTTATGCCAGAGGACATTTTTATTCTACAATTTACCAAGATAAACGAAGATCAAAGTTCCGAGTTGAGTGTAAACCAGTCTGAGAAGAGTACAATTATATGCGATTTGAAAACAGAGACAAAGCAAGAAAGCTCACCGATATGACATTTTATTGTAACCTTTTTGTCATGTATCAGTTGTATTTCGCATGGCTTTCTTGAATTTTAAATGGAACTTAAATGCAACAACGATAAAAGTAGCCTTATGGTGTTTTCTACAAGTGTTCGTGCATTCAAAGTAAAACAGATCACCCTCATTTTTCAGCCTTCTACACTTAGAATTATTTTTCATCGGTAACACAGTCCCTCGCTCCTTCTTTCGTAAGATAGAAGGGGATTTAGTTTAAATTAAGGAAATGCATCGTGATACAACTCGATCAAACCTCCCGGCTCTCTTCTCCAAAATAAAAAAAACAAAAACAAACAAACAATCAATCAAACAAACAAACAAACAAATAAATAAATAAATAAATAAATAAATAAACAAACAAACAAATAGATAAATATGGAAATAAATATAAATAAATACATATATAAATAAATATACATAAATAAGTAAACAAATAAATATAGCAAGAAAAAGTAATATGCATGTACAGTGAAATTCAAAAATCAAACGAATACGAAATTTTTTGTACTATCTTTAGGTGGCATTTTTGGCGGGTTTTTGTACCTTCATGCACACACGCGACACACGCGTCGCAGATTTCCCGCCATTCAAACTGATAAGCCAGCTTGTTCAATATTTCATTCCGTCAACTGAATTGCCAAACTGTGTGGTGTTTCTGTACTTTTTACCCCCTAAGGATTCTCAAGTAAGCCTCTTCATAGTACTTAGGCGTCCAAAGTCGAACAAGTGAAGAGGCCTAGACTAACTTTTCAAGGAAATAGAACCGAACACTGCTTTTAAGTACGAGTAGAGATCGGCCATTTTTGCATTGATCCGACGAGAATGTATAGTATAAAATGAACAGATTAAGTTTTACTCCCGAAAAATCTTAGCGGGTATTTGAAAACCTGGAAATTCTTAACAGTTTCCATCATCATGTGAACAGCAGAAAAAAGAAAATACCCGTTTTTCGCTTCTTGAATCGCACCAATGGTAAGCTGTTGACGGACTCTGTTGCTATCCGGTGACTCGCGGAATGGACTCGTCGAATGGAACTGTAAGTTTGTAGTAAGTTTTGATGTAATTAAACAATATTCTACGAAAAACTGTTTTAATTTCGATCCTCAGAATGAAACTGAAAAAATGCGAATTTTCTAAAGCTGGAAAACATCAGAGCTCAGATATTTGGTTTCAACTTTGCCCTAAGATTGACTAAGTGAAAACTTTAAAAAATGTTAGCACGACGCGGAAATTCTCATTGTAAGTATATTATCAATATGTAATTATATGGTTTCTTATTCAATTTGGAATTAATTTGCACAAGTGTGTTTTTCAAAAAGTTCAAAACAGCACAAATAGAGGAAAAGTACTCGAAAACATATGCTTACCCGTACAAATGATGTCAAACGTCCAATATAATTGTTATTTTAATTTGGACCATTGACGTAAATCTTCCAAATTTGGTCAGTGCTAGCTTGTTATGAAAATTATTTGGGGGAAGTTTAGCCAATCAGAAAGGGAGAACAATTTCGAATTAATAATAATAATATGATTTGTCAATAGGATGCTATCGTGTGGTCCAATGTTGTCATTGTTACCAGAAGAGGAGGATGTTAATCTCTGAAAATTATATTCACTTGCTGTTTTTAACAGAGTTTAACAGATGACGAAAAGCATAAAGTTGTACAAAGTGACGACGTGCCAGCGTGTTAAGCTCACACAGATGATTTTGTTGTTGCTGTCAATTTACTACATTACTTCAGTTAGTGGTTGTTCTTCCAACTCAGAATGCCCTAACGCGACTAGTATTAAAGTAGGTAATCACACTTGGGTATTTCCAAAAAAGGTTTGCTGTATCCATGTTCATCCAAATCGATGTATGGGTCGTACGCAATGTTGGTCGAACGATCCGAATGTCCAACGACTTTTTCGTCCGACACGGCCTTGGCCGAATAGTATGTTGAATCAAAGATATGATGAAGGAAGAAATGTACATTCATGGACACCGAAACCTATTGAACACAAACCACGAGACACTGATAAACCACAAAGAAAAAAAAGTAAAACCAAATCAAGGAAGAAGGAACTACCAAGTTACATCATTTTTCTTGCAATAATATCATCGATACTCGTTTTTTGTGTCATTATTCCAATGACTACTATATATGTTTTGGCAAGGACTTTTGGAGAATCAAGAAGCCAAAGAGAAGGAACAACAAATTCACACCATGTTGTAATGATCAATACTCATGATAACATGGGATGCACAGTTTCTGAAACTCTTGCTGATGACCAACAGTCTTCCGAAGGCGTTACAGAATCTTCCTTGTCAGAGGACGTAGATATAGCAGTTTCACTTGGATATGAACTCGACGAAAATGTCTCATCTCCCCCTAGATATGAAGACGTTACCATACCTTCATCACCACGGATCGAAGTTGTACCGACTCCCCCTGGGTACCAAGACGACGACGAACCACCTCCCCCTAGATATGCAGATGTTATTGCGCCTTCATCACCACGGATCGAAGTTGTACCGACTCCCCCTGGGTACCAAGACGACGACGAACCACCTCCCCCTAGATATGCAGATGTTATTGCGCCTTCATCACCACGGATCGAAGTTGTACCGACTCCCCCTGGGTACCAAGACTACGACGAACCACCTCCCCCTAGATATGAAGATGTTATCAGGCCCTCATCACCACAGATCGAAGTCATACCGACTCCTCCTGGGTATGAAGACGACAACGAACCACCTGCCTCTAGATATGAAGACATCGTCACGCCTTCATCACCAGAGGGCGAAGTTGTACCCTCTCCCCCTAGGTATGAAGATAACAATGTAGCACCTTCCTCTAGGATTGAGGATATTGTCACGCATTCACCAACAGAGGACCAATATTTACCCTCTCTCCCTGGGTATCAAGACAACGACGAACCCCCTCCCCCTGCAATTGAAGTCACTGTCACGTATTCACTGACTGAGGACGAAGATATATCCTCTCTTTCTGGTTATGAAGATGACGATGTACCACCTTCCCTCTAGGGATCAAAATAGCCGTGTACCTTCCCCCAGATATATGAAGCTGAAAATATATCACCTCCCCCTAGGGATGACGACTGCGATGCACACTCTCCCCCTTGAGATGAAAACAACGATGTACCACCTCCCCCTAGGGATGAGAGCAATGATATACGACCTCTACTCTTCTTGGTATGCGACAACATTCTTACTCTGTTATTTGAAAGAGTGTGATAACATATTGTATGATAACGCAATAACGTAACGTAATATCGTAAGTTAACGTAACGTAATAACGTAAACGTAACGTAATGTGACATTTGTGGTCGTCAGCGTTTAAAAAGAGGAAAACGACGAGACTAAAACAGCAAGTGATAACATGACGAGCATGCGCGAACCGCTGGATGGAAGTGGCCTCAATTACGGTTTTAACCTGGCTTGGGGCTGCCTCTCTCCAAAGTTTTTCGGAGCATTTTTAATACAGTCGAGTGCAGAAGTACGAACAGCTAGAAATTATCCTTTCAAAATTGTCCATTTTTCCAAGACAATAGAAGTTGGAGACATGCGCAGATGTTATCACTTGCTGCTCGAGACTACGACACGTGCGTCACGTGATATGACGTGGTATCCCGACCTGCTTTGAGAGCGATCTAGTTGCTTGGTTCTAAAATTAAAACAGCTCAATGCGAGGCAGTTTTCAACTTTTTAGGGTTAAAATATGCAGTTTGATATCCTAGGGGTGTTGAATTTAAAACAAGCGACAATAATACTAAGAGATCATGATGTCTGTACAATGTACAGATTATTTTTAGTAATTTCGCCATCGCGCGCGATAGGCTATTAAACAATAGAATTCAAATGCCGAAAGCAAACGGTCCTGTCGCAAGTCAATAACCAAATTCTATTGTTTGTGAGTCTTGCACGCGCGATGGTGAAATTACTAGAAATATATAGCCTTAGTTACCGCGTACAAAAGCAAGAGAAACTAAGTTCCTAAGCTTGCTTTTCTTTTGCTCTACATCTTTCATCGTGTTTATATCACAGTACAGAGAATATGCGCGCGTTTTATATTCCTTAACTGATAAAGATGACTTGAATGCTAATGAGAAGGTCCTAATCTCGTATAAAGCCTCAAGCACGTGACCAATATGGTTCAAGTGATTTGACTAAGCTAATGAATTATTCATGATTCATGGCTTTTAAGCTATTTGAAAAACTCGCGACACAGGTTGAAGACGCATTACGCATGCTCGAAAATTTGGCGGGAATTCGTAGACGCGTTAACGTTCATGCATTTTTTATACAAACAAGATCACCATCGATTCAAACGTCATGTGTTATGTATCATGTATTATGTATCACGTGTAGTATGCGAATTTCTCGTTTATTATTTGTCCAGGGAAAGAAAACAACTAAAGCGATATTTTAGGAAGAATAATCATTAACTTTTCACGGACAACCTCAATTTTCAAGATTTACTAAACCTCCAATGGTTTTATTTAAAGCTTCTGAGTATGCGCAATTTAACAAATTGAAAATGGTTTTGAGTGGTCTGTCCTCTTATTGACACACTCTTGACGTCATAAAATGTTCAAAACTCAAGTGGAATCACGAGCGCAGCGAGTGGTTTCACTGCAAAGTTTTGAACATTTTATGACGTCAAGAGTGCGTCAATAAGAGGATAGACAACTCAAAACCATCTTCAATTCGTTTTTTACAACAATTATTTGCGATAAAAGTTAAAAAAATCCTTTTCAAACGGGGCAACAGAACGAGCGCGCGCGCTGAAACGCGTCAGCAGTGTGTCTGTCCTCTTATTGACACACTCTAATCAACCAATCAGATCGCGAGATTAGTATCAAGTGTTGTAAAAACGTTTTTCGCTCGTGTCACTCGCAGCTGTATGTTTTATCAAGTAAAATCTTGATGGAATAGTGCTGCTGGTTTTTGTAAATAGTACATGACAGATTTTGTGTTCATCGTTCAAATTGTTTGAAATCTAAATCTTCGAAGAAAACATATGTAAGGTAGTGAAGATCTTGATTATTAAAACTTCTCTTTGAGCTTTCCATAGAAAATAGCGAAACGGGCCAGTGACGTCACAACTCCGACAAACGAACCAAATTTTGAGTCGGATTTCTTCAGTTTGGGCTTTACTGACCATTGGTTTTGGAAATAAGCAATGTTTCATGATAAAGGTTTGTTCCTCCTTGCTCTTTTTAATACGATTACTGCTTCGAGACCTAGCTATGTTTGAGTTATATGATTCTTTTATGGGATTTATTTTTAGAAGCGACGAGTAGTGCCATTAAAGACTCCCCCCCCCCTCCCTCCCCTCTCCCAACTAAAACGAACAAACCGAAACAAACAAACAAACAAACAAACAAACAAACAAACAAACAAACAAACAAACAAACAAACAAACAAACAAACAAACAAACAAAAACAAACCAAAACAAACCAACCAACCAACAAACAAACAAGCAAGCTCAGAAACAAGTAAATAAACAAACAGACAGACAGACAGACAAATTTAGGATGTAAACAACATAATAAACCTTGGAATTTCATTTATTGATACGCTGATGATATAGCAAGATCTAAACACAACATAAAATAAAGAATATTATTATTAACAACTTGCATTCAATAATCTATCAACGAGATGTTATATATATCGATGATCATGTATGTACAGGTGAAATAAGTATAGCAAATAATATGGTTACGAGTGCAATTTAGAATAAATTTGCACGAGTGAGTTCTCAAAGAGTTCAAAATTGCACGAGCCCGTAGGGCGAGTGCAATTAATTTGTGCTCTTTGAAAACTCACTCGTGCAAATTTATTCTAAATTGCACGTACGAGTAAACCATATTATTTCCTTTTAATAATATACCTGCAAAAATTCAAGCAAAATCTTCAAGTTTTCTGTAGCTTTTCAGTTGAAAAATCAGGTTAGCGCGCGCTCAGTGTTCGAAAGTGACCTGACGATGTCGTCACCAAGCGCGCGCTCAAGGAAAAAATTCAAAACTTTTCACCCGAAACTTTGGCACTTTTTGACATTTTTCTTGCATATTTTCGACAATTTTGGAAACAAATCCCGCTGAAAGTGTTTTATAAATTGTTTCTTTGATGAATAAAAAGAAGAATTTGAAGTTTTAATGCATTTTGAATGTTTTCTGCTGAAAGAAATTTGCACTAAATTTCCTTTTTTCTGCACTAAATTTCCTCGAAACAGCACTGCTCTTAGCCAATCAGCATCGAGAAATTTTTGCATGTATATTATTAAACACTAAACTGAATGATCATTTGATTATAAATACTAATGAACCACGTTGGTCTTCTCTTAACACGTCAAGAAAGTCTTTCTTAAATATTCCATGTTGATGATTACAGAAAAAGATCAATAAATGATGCGAATAATAAAAGTTCAATATTTAACATCAGTTTATTACTGCGTTCTTTTCAGTCAACTTTACTAAATAGACACTTACAGTTTTGCATTCTAACTCGAACAATTTTAGTATTTTTCGTGCTAAACGCAGAAAGGAAAGAATCTATTAAGGTTCTCTTAGTCGTTTTCCTTGGCTCCTTTAAAATCTTATAATTGCGGTGAAGCTCCATATATACCTGCACACTAGTTAAATATTGTGACTCTGGCATTTTGGTTTAGTTCTGATCTTTGCCCTACTTTCTTCATTAGTCTTTATATTTATCGTTTTTGACTTCTTTAATAAGCATCTGAAAGATGTTTTAGTATATATAGCATATATCCTTACTGAGAAAAGTAGTAAAGCTGTTAGAACACTAACAATTAATCGTGACACTATATATAGCGCGTAAAATGAATAAGATATAAACGTTTGCAAAATAAAGTCTTTGACTAGCAAATAGTTCGTGGATGTCATCCATATAATTCTACACTCTAGTCATTAGTAGCTGGCGGTTTTTCGTGGTTTTTCTTCACTTTTCTGTTGATCAGAACCATTAGAAGTGGTTCGATGAGAAGAGGTTGAATGGGAAAGTCTTCTTCAGGTATTTACGATAATTACTACTGAAGGTGAAACAAATCAACGGATTGGTGAAGAGACTAACGTAGGCAATAATTATGGAACATTGCTCCAAGAGGTGGTAAAAGGGCGCGATTGCAGCTGGGATAGCTCCTTTCCACACAAACAACATCAGAGAAAGGAAGGCATGATATTGAAACCAGCAGACAAAAAAGTACGCCACGATTGTGAACGACATCTTGATGATCCCAATGTTACGCTTTCGTCTCCTCCTTTGAAAGTCCGTCGATTGCTGTTCGGGTAGTTTCTGTCGTTTGATGCTACAAGCAATGGCTAGATACAGTGATGTAATGATGATCAACGGGGCGACGAAATAAGCAATGAGAAGTGTTTGATAGAAGATGGTTTTTGCCTTGGTTGCATCGAAGTTTGCTGGCCACGTCGCGGTGCATATGTTCACGCCATAGCAGGGGATCAGTTGCAAGGCGTACCAATATATCGAGAACGATGCTATGGCAATGAACCAGATTGCAGGAAGAGCTATACGATTTTTGAGGAATCGTGGGATTGGCTTGATTGGGAAAACAACAGCAAAGAAACGATCTAGTCCGATAGCCACATTGCTTAAAATGGATACAGCAATACAAACATCTCCAATAAGTGGACAAAGCTTGCAAAGGATGTTCCCCAAACTCCCTGCTACTCTCCATTCGTACGAAAGGGTAATAATCCGTGAGAGGTAAAGAGGTATATATGCAATAGAGGCAACGATGTCAGACAGTGCCATGTTGACGATGTGATAATTTACTGTAGAATGCATTTCCCTGTTACGAAGAACGATAGCAATGATGTATGCATTACCAACAACCGACAACACAAGCACCAAGCTATACGAGACAGAGAATGCAATTCTTGCACTTTCTGGGAGGACGATTAACCATGGCGCAACAAACCCTTCTGATGATGAAATGTTGGAGGAAAAGGTTTCATTCCCGAGGCTTGAGTTTCTTGTGATATTCATCACTTGACACTAGCTAGGAAATTCAATAATGAAGTTTCACTGAAGATTTGCTATAGATATTCCAAGGAAGAATAAAAAGTGAAAGTTCATACGCTCATCAGGTTTAGGTTGCGTGTCGATTTTACCAAACATCTCCTTTAATTGAGTAATTGCACTAACTTTATAAATGAGAGCAACCCAATCAAATGTTTCATAAATGATTCATGTAGTCCTATAAAGTAATATTATCAATAACTAATTTCGAATATATAATTAACGTCATTGTTGTAATTAATTAATTAAGAAGTTCCTTAAAGGCAAGGGAAAGTAAAGGTGATATATTTTACTTCGAAAGCGCGGGGTGTGGTTGCCTTGATCTCCCGAGCTTGTGGACTCGCCTCTATCCATCATGGCTCCATTTTACGGCTATTTAAAGCCAATTAAAGCTACACAGAATGGAACTCAGTCAAAATAAGGATGCGAGAGCACTGTGTC
Organism: Telmatactis stephensoni; assembly: GCA_029948255.1. NCBI lineage: Eukaryota > Metazoa > Cnidaria > Anthozoa > Actiniaria > Isophelliidae > Telmatactis > Telmatactis stephensoni. The sequence goes on along the minus strand of JALIZF010001727.1, from coordinate 560,603 downwards.
CACTGTGAATCGAACTCGGACCTCTTGCATAGAAGGTCAGAGGCCGCGTACTGTACCATCCTTGCTCCTATCCTTTCTTCCTTCCTTCCTTCCTTCCTTCCTTCCTTCCTTCCTTCTTTCCTTCCTGTTGTCATTCTAGTTTACTTGCTTTTATTAAAGTGATCACTCCTGCTTGGTATGATTATAGACAACTTACATTCAAGAATAATTAATGAATGTGAATTGAATATATATATCCAGTGAACATAAATAAGAGAGGGAAAATATGTTAATGGGGCGCGGGCCGTGATGATTCCCATCTGTGCTATTTTTAGTAAACCGATGCAGTTTAATTTTTGTCTTACCCTACTCCCGTGCGTCGAAAAATTGAACGAGTGGAATTTCTCGATTTGAGCTTCATAAAATCACACAATCGATACCAAATTTATTATAGATTCCACGAAAAAGCTATCTGATGTCCAATTAATAACATACATTAAACAATTATAAAAACAAACGAGTTTTTGTCATCTAAATGAGCGAAAATTTTTGATTAAACCTAAGCGCGCGCTCGGTGACGTGTGATTCATCAGTAGCGCGCGCATTGCCGCTAAAATTTCTTTCAAAAACACAACAAAATCCTCGACGTTTCTGCCTTTTTTTCTCATCAAAATCGTTCCTTTGTAATATCAGAAAGTACACACTAGTAGTTTTGATGGTAGATAATATGAACAAGAGCAGAACTAAGATAACTTTGATTTTAATGCTGTTTTTGACTGACTCAAATCTGCACTAAACGGTTATCTGGGCCCGGAAGTGTCAAATTATGACGCACGGGAGTAGGGTAAGACGAAAATTAAACTGCAATGGCACAGATATGGGAATCATCACGGCGCGCGCCCCATTAACAAGTTTCCCTCTCTTATTTATGCTCTCTTGATATATAGTTATTGTTGGATAAATGAAGCCTCCCTGACATACTGTCAGCAAAGTCAATCATCTTCTAGGTATGCATTATAATTATTTTTGTTTATAAATAGAAGTGTGAATTGCCTGCAGTGTTGAAACCATAACTGATATTCAGGTCAGAAATTCTTAAACTGAACATGAACAAACTATACATCATTATTTTTTCCTCACTGCAAACTTGATTTGGTTTATTAACTTCGAACAGTCCTTTTACAATATACTCAAAAAGGAATTAACAGTGAGCTTGGTGATTCGCTTTTGAACTACAGATATGAATAAGGTGTTCGACATTGTATGACTTGTTCATTTGAATGATTTCAATCAGTCTGAAATTAGTTGAATTCGTCACGGTTTCGGGCTGCTAGTCAAATAGTATTTCCCAAAAAATAATAATTCTAGCCGGTTTCCCTGTATTAATTTCACTGACACAGTCATTCTTCTGTATATTTTACATCAATGGTTGAATTGGGTTAGTATTAAATAATGAGTTAAAAGGTTTTTGAATTTCCTTTTCATCCAACTGTCTACCCTATAGAAGGGCTACGCTCACCTTGAGACTAAAAATTGCCAGTGTTCGTCAAAATAAACAAAAATAAAATGAAAAATAAAAACTCGCCAAAAAGTACCTTCGAGATCATTTCGCCGTTTCAACAGGAAACAAAATCATGAAACGTATTCGACGCTTAGAAGGAAAAACTGCTCACAGAAACCAATCACGAAACTAACCGTATAAAAATGTATGTTATTCAGACAAAAAAAGTTTGTTGCGAACTTGCAGAGAAACTCTAGAACACTGATATATACTAGTCCTTTAAACTATATAAACCGACCTTTCCAAACAATTTCACGGCACAACTCCTCAGTTATATATGAACGGTACATGACATGAGAGAGAGTGCCCCTATTCATCTTCCCTGCAGGACGAATTTACTGAAGCGTAAGTACACTGTGTCATCAAAAATGTCTTGAGTAAGTACCGAGTTTTATATTCTACAAGCATTTAATTTGAAAGTATGTAGTTATGCTTGAATAAGATTCTGTTCTGTTGTCTTTGGCATGATGATTATTCAAACAATGACGCCATAACAATTTCACAGCTCCTTCTACTAACTTTCCGGTCGTTGCGCATGCGTATCATGCTTGTATATTCTACAAGCATTTAATTTGAAAGTATGTAGTTATGCTTTAATAAGTTTCTGTTCTGTTGTCATTGGCGAACCAACCAACCACCCAGAAATGAAATATAGAAACTTGTGTAGAATTGAAAATGCTCGGAAAATAATCCGAGCCCCCAGCGGGAATCGAACCCACGACCCTCCATTGGCATGATGATTATTCAAACAATGACGCCATAACAATTTAACAGTTCCTTCTACTGACTTGCTGGTTGTTGCGCATGCGTATCATGACATATGCAAATTACATTGTGCTTGTTTAAGTTCTTGGAACTTTCTGTGATTTGAGAAATTAAGTCTCACTCGTTATTCCTGAGAGCAAAAGAGATGGAAACAGCAGCGTAATTTCATCAAAATTCTAAAGTTGGTTGTAGCGAGTGGTATGTCCAAAAGTGATATATCATCACAAAACAGTTAAAACCAGTTAGAAGTTATATTTTGCCAATTCGCAGGCACCCTCGATTTCCCGTACGTAAGATATTCATTCATACTTCCCTGTGGATTTCTTATCTTTACTATGGCCGTCACCAAAACTCTAAAAAATATATTACGCGCAACCGCTTACCACCTCCCCCTAGGGATGAGAGCAATATGACATACGACCTCTACCCTTTTTGGTATGCGACAACATTCTTTCTCTGTTATTTGAAAGAGTATGATAACATATTGTATGATAACGCAATAACATATCTTAACGTAACGTAATAACGTAAACGTAATGTAACGTGATATTTGTGGTCCTCAACGTGATCAAAAGAGCAAAACGACGAGACTAAGACACGTGCGTCACGTGATGTGACGTGGTATCCCGACCTGCTTTGTGAGCGATAGTTCCTTACTTTTAAAATTAAAACAGTTGAAACGTGAGGCATTTTTCATCTTTTTGGGGTTGAAATATGCGGTTTGATATCTCCAGAGGTATTATATTTGAAACACGAGACGATAAAACTAGAAGAGCGAAACTCATTATTGATGTCTGTACGATGTAGTAATGGTTTAGTAAGTAAGTCAATAACCAAATTCTATTGTTTGTGAGCCTTGCGCGCGCGATGGCGAAATTAAATTACTAAAAATATATAGCCTTAGTTACCGCGAACAAAAGCAAGAAAAGCACTTGGCTACGCCTCGTGTTCCTAAGCCTTGCTTTTCTCTTGCTCTACATCTTCCATCGTGCTTATATCACAGTACAGAGACATGCGCGCGCGTTTTATATTCCTTAACTGATAAAGATGACTTGAATGCTAATGAGAGGGACTTAATCTCGTATAAAGCCTCAAAAAGGTGACCAATATGGTTCAAGTGATTTGACTATAGCTAATGAATTATTCATGGTTCATGGCTTTTAAACTATTTAAAAAACTTGCGACACAGGTTGAAGACGCATTACGCATGCTCGAAAATTTGGCGGGAATTCGTAGACACGTTAACGTTCATGCATGTTTTATACAAACAAGATTACCATCGATTCAACCGTCATGTATGATCATGTATCATGTATCATGTATCATGTGTATTATGCGAATTTCTCGTGTACTATTTGTCCAGGGAAAGAAAACAACTAAAGCGATATTTTAGGAAGAATAATCATTAACTTTTCACGGACAGCCTAACCATTTACTAAACCTCCAATGGTTTTATTTAAAACTTCTGAGTATGCGCAAAGCGTTTTTTACTCGTGTCACTCGCAGCTGTATGTTTTATCAAGTAAAATCTTGATAGAATAGTGCTGCTGGTTTTTGTAAATAGTACATGACAAATGTTTTGTTCATCGTTCGAATTGTTTGAAATCTAAATCTTCGAAGAAAACATATGTAAAGTAGTGAAGATCTTGATTATTAAAACTTCTCTTTCAGCGTTCCATAGAAAATAGGAAGCGCGTCAGTGACGTCATAAAGCCGGCCGACAAACAAATCAAATTTTGAGTCGGATTTCTTCAGTTTGGTTTTTACTGTCCATTGTTTTTGGAAAATAAGCAATGTTTCATGATAAAGGTTTGTCTCTCCTTGCTCTTTTTAATACGATTACTGCTCCGAGACCTATGTTTGAGTAATATGATTCTTTTATGGTATCTGTTTTTAGAACCGACGAGCAGTGTCTTGAAGACTTCCTCCCTCCCCTCACTCAACCAAAACAAACAAGAGAACAAACCGAAACAAACAAACAAACAAACAAACAAACAAACAAACAAACAAACAAACAAACAAACAAACAAACAAACAAACAAACAAACAAACGAACGAACGAACGAACGAACGAACAAACAAACAAACGAACGAACGAACGAACAAACAAACAAACGAATGAATACACAAACAAACAAGTGAGCAAATAAACAAACAGACAGACAGACAAATTTAGGATGTAAACACGATAATAAACCTTGGAATTTCATTTATTGATACGCTGATGATATAGTAAGATCTTAATACAGCATAAGATAAAGAATATTGTTATTAACAACTTGCATTCAATAATCTATCAACGAGATGTTATATATATATCGATGATATCATGTATGTACAGGTGTAATAAAACACTAAACTGAATGATCATTTGATTATAGATACTATAATGAGACACGTTGGTCTTGTCTTAACAGTACGCCAAGAAAAGTCTTTCTAGAATATTCCATGTCCACAATTACAGAGAAAGATCGATAAATGATGAGAATAATAAAAGTTCAATATTTAACATCAGTTTATTACTGCGTTCTTTTCAGTCAACTTTACTAAATAGACACTTACAGTTTTGCATTCTAACTCTCCTAGAAAAAAAAAACAATTTTAGTATTTTTCATGCTAAACGCAGAAAGGAAAGAATCTATTTTAATTTATTTTAAAATGTTCTCTTAGACGTTCTTTCTTCCTTGGCTCCTTTAAAATCTTATAATTGCGGTGAAGCTCCATAATATACCTTCACACTAGTTAAATATTGTGACTCTGGCATTTTGGTTTAGTTCTGATCTCTGCCCTAAAGTCTTCATTCGTCTTTATATTTATCGTTTTTGACTTCTTTAATCAGCATCTCAAAGATGTTTTAGTATATATGGTATATATCCTTACTGAGAAAAGTAGAAAAGCAGTTAGAACACTAACAATTATCGTGACACTATAGCACGTAAAATGAATAACATATCGACATAGTTAATGCCAAGAGAAACTGCGGAATACTAATTAAGTTACTATAGTACTGACGAAGGCCGAAGTGGCCAAACGTTTGCAAAATAAAGTCTTTGACTAGCAAATAGTTCGTGGATGTCATCCATATAATTCTACAGTTTAGTCATTAGTAGCATAATTCGGTTCTTCTTGGTTTTTCTTCACTTTTTTGCTGATCAGAACCATTAGGCGTGGTTCGATGAGAAGAGGTTGAATGGGAAAGTCTTCTTCAGGTATTTACGATAATTACTGCTGAAGGTGAAACAAATCAACGGATTGGTGAAGAGACTAACGTAGGAAATAATTATGGAACATTCCCACAAGAGGTCGTAAAAGGGCTTGATTGCAGCTGGGATAGCAAATTTCCACACCAAAAATCTCAGAGAAAGGAAGACATGATATTGAAACCAGCAGACAAAAAAGCACGCCACGATTGTGAACGACATTTTGATGATCCCAATGTTACGCTTTCGTCTCCTCTTTTGGAAGTCCGTCGATTGCTGTTCAGGTAGTTTCTGTCGTTTGATGCTACAAGCAATGGCTAGATACAGTGATGTAATGATGATCAACGGTGCGACGAAATAAGCGATGAGAATTGTTAGGTAGAAGGTGGTATATGCCTTGATTGCATCAAAATTTGCTAGCCACTTCACCATGCATACGCTCACGCCATAGTAGGGGATCAGTTGGAAGGCGTACAAATAAATCGAGTGCGATGCTATGGCAATGACCCAGATTGCAGGAAGAGTGATACGATTTTTGAGGAATCGTGGAGTCGGCTTGATTGGGAAAACAACAGCAAAGAAACGATCTAGTCCGATAGCCACATTGCTTAAAATGGATACAGCAGTACAAACATCTCCAATAAATGGACAAAGCTTGCAAAGGATGTTTCCCAAAGTCCCTGCTACTCTCCATTCGTACGAAAGGGTAATAATCCGTGAGAGGTAAAGAGGTATATATGCAATAGAGGCAACGATGTCAGACAGTGCCATGTTGACGATGTGATAATTTACTGTAGAATGCATTTCCCTGTTACGAAGAACGATAGCAATGATGTATGCATTACCAACAACCGACAACACAAGCACCAAGCTATACGAGACAGAGAATGCAATTCTTGCACTTTCTGGGAGGACGATTAACCATGGCGCAACAAACCCTCCTGATGATGAAATGTTGGAGGAAAAGGTTTCATTCCCGAGGCTTGAGTTTCTTGTGATATTCATCACTTGACACTAGCTATGAAATTCAATATGAAGTTTCACTGAAGATTTGCTACAGATATTCCAAGGAAGAATGAATGGTGAAAGTTCATACGCTCATCAGGTTTAGGTTGCGTGTCGATTTTACCAAACATCTCCTTTAATTGAATAATTCCACTAACTTTATAGATGAGAGCCACCCAATAGAATGCTTCATAAATGATTCATGTTGTCAACTAGAAAGTAATATTATCAATCACTAATTCCATAACTTCCGCCTTCGAACGCCATTGTAATTAGCTAGACTATCATTAATCAAGACTTTCTTTACAGCCAAAAGGAAAGTAAAAGAACGTCATTGTTGTAATTAATTAAGAAATTCCTTAAAGGCAAGGGAAAGCAAAGGTAATATATATTACTTCGAAAGGGCGAGGAGTGGTTGCCCTGATATCGCCCGAGCTCGTGGACTCGCCTCTATCCATCAGTGCTCCGTTTTACGGGTATCTAAAGCTAATTAAAGCTACACAGAATGGAACTAAGTCAAAATAAGGATGCGAGAGCACTGTGAATCGAACTCGGACCTCTTAATTAATTGTATAGAAGGTCAGAGGCCGCGCACTGTGCCATCCTTGCTCCTATAGAAAACGAAGGTTTCCTTCAGTTTAACCCCCATTCGCTTCATTCTTCCTTTGTTTTATCCTTCCTTCCTTTCTTCCTTCTTCCTTCCTTCCTTCCTTCCTTCCTTCCTTCCTTCCTTCCTTCCTTCCTTCCTTCCTTCCTTCCTTCCTGTTGTCATTCTAGTTTACTTACTTTGGTATGATAGACAACTTACAAGAATTATTAAAGAAACGTGAATTGAATATGTAGTTACTGTTGGATAAATCTATTTTTGAGATGTTTCTAAATCAGTAGAAGTGCGAATTGCCTGCAGTAACTCGTGTTGAAACAAATATTCAGATCAGAAATGCTTTAACTGAACATGAACAAACTATACATCAATATTTTTTCCTCAGGAACTGCAAACTTGATTTGGTTTATGGACTTCGAACAGTCCTTTTACAATATGCTCAAAAAGAAATAAACTGTGAGCTTAGTGACTCACTTTGGAACTACAGATATGAAGCAGGTGTTCTTAGGCATTCATAATATACTCATGACTTGTTCATTTGAATGATTTTAATCAGTCTGAAATTAGTTGAATTCGTCACGGTTTCGGGCTGCTAGTCAAATATTCCCCTAAAAATAACTCTTGGTTTTCCTGTATTAATTTCAGTCTTCTGTATATTTTTACATCAATAGTTGGGTCAGTATTGAATAATGAGTTAAAAGGTTTTTGAATTTCCTTTTCATCCAACTCACTACCCTTTAGAAGGTCTACGCTCACCTTGCGACTAAAAATTGCCAGTTGCCGTCAAAATAATATTAATAAAAATAAGGAAATAAAAAAAAAAAACACGACAAAAAGTAGGTTCGAGATCATTTCGTTTCAACAACTACAACTTCAAAACTTATTCGACGTTTCGAAGAAAGAACTGCTCACAGAAACCAATCACGAAACTAACCGTATAAAATGTATGTTATTCAGACAAAAAAATTGGTAGCGAACTTGCAGAGAAACTCTCGAACACTGACATATACTAGTCATTTAAACTATATAAACCGACCTTTCCAAGACAATTTCACGGCACAGCTAATTATACATGAAGTACACGACATGAGAGAGGGTGCCCCTATGTATAGTAGGAATAACTCTTGTTTTCTTTTCCCTGGGGGACACAAAACAAAAGAGTTATCCCTGCTACATAGGGGCATCCTCTCTCATGTGATCGGGGCCCTAAATCAACTGTGGATTAGTCATAGCATTTTGATGAAGTCTTTGTGAGGTTTGTCTGCCCGCTATTTGCTGGATATTCCCTTTGTGGCCATCGCCACTGAAAAATGTATATACAACAACTCCACAGATCCAGCGGAATACATTATCAAGCAAAACCCGTTTTAATTGCAGTTGAATGCATGATGGTTGAATGTACTCGACGTAGTTGCTTATTTCTCCTCGGAAAAGGAGCGCACGATGCTATAGAGTAGTAGTATACTTTTATTTAAGCAGGGTAAAACCATTCAGCAATAACAATGAATTAACTGTTATCAGCTGCTGCCCTAATAAATGGAGATGAAAATCGGTGAGGATCTTGCATATATTTTGTGATATAAACAGTGCTAAGGCTCGCATGCGCCGTCGTAGTCTCCTTCGCAGCCGTTTTGGGAGGATTATATTCGCGTGGCGTGACGAGACTAAAAACGGCTGCGAAGGAGACTAGCGCCGTCGAGGAGTCATAGGCCCTTTTCAGCACGTGCAAATGAGCGCATTTTGGAGGGCAAAAACAATGGTTTCCAGCCAACAGGACGTTGAAATTCTTTTGTTTTGCTCTCCAAATTGAGCTGCATTCCAACATGCTGCAAAGGGCCTATTACAAAATCGGTCAAAGGTTGAAAGACGTACTGCTGTACTATTCATCTTCCCTGCAGGACGAATTTACTGAACTAACGTAAGTGCACTGCGTCATCAAAAATGTCGTGAGTAAGTACTCGAGTTTTATATTCTACAAGCATTTAATTTGAAAGTATGTAGTTATGCTTTAATAGGATTCTGTTCTGTTGTCATTGGCATGATGATTATTCAAACAGTGACGCCATAACAATTTCACAGCTCCTTCTACTAACTTCCTGGTCGTTGCGCATGCGTATCATGACATATGCAAATTACATTGTGCTTGTTTAAGTTCTTGGAACTTTCTGTGATTTGAGAAATTAAGTCTCACTCGTTATTCCTGAGAGCAAAAGAGATGGAAATTGCAGCGTAATTTCATCAAAATTCTAAAGTTGGTTGTAGCGAGTGGTATGTCCAAAAATGATATATCATCACAAAACAGTTAAAACCAGTTAGAAGTTATATTTTGCCAATTCGCAGGCACCGTCGATTTCCCGTACGTAAGATATTCATTCATACTTCCCTGTGGATTTCTTATCTTTACTATGGCCGTCACCAAAACTCTAAAAAATATATTACGCGCAACCGCCTACCACCTCCCCCTAGGGATGAGAGCAATGATATACGACCTCTACCCTTCTTGGTATGCGACAACATTCTTTCTCTGTTATTTGAAAGAGTATGATAACATATTGTTTGATAACGCAATAACATATCTTAACGTAACGTTGAAATATGCGGTTTGATATCTCTAGAGGGTATCGAATTTGAAACGTGAGACGATAAAACTAAGAGAGCGAAACTCATTATTGATGTCTGTACGATGTAGTAATTTTAGTAAGTAAGTCAATAACCAAATTCTATTGTTTGTGAGCCTTGCGCGCGCGATGGTGAAATTACTAAAAATATATAGCCTTAGTTACCGCGAACAAAAGCAAGAAAAGCACTTGGCTACGCCTCGTGTTCCTAAGCCTTGCTTTTCTCTTGCTCTACATCTTCCATCGTGCTTATATCACAGTACAGAGACATGCGCGCGCGTTTTATATTCCTTAACTGATAAAGATGACTCGAATGCTAATGAGAGGGACTTAATCTCGTATAAAGCCTCAAAAAGGTGACCAATATGGTTCAAGTGATTTGACTATAGCTAATGAATTATTCATGGTTCATGGCTTTTAAACTATTTAAAAAACTTGCGACACAGGTTGAAGACGCATTACGCATGCTCGAAAATTTGGCGGGAATTCGTAGACGCGTTCATGTTTTATACAAACCAGATTACCATCAATTGAACCGTCATGTATCATGTATCACGTATTATGTATCATGTATATTATGCGAAGTTCTCGTGTAATATTTGACCAGGGATAGAAAACAACTAAAGCGATTTTTAGGAAAAATAACCATTAACTGTTCACAGACAGCCTTAACTTTCAAGATTTACTAAACCTCCAATGGTTATATTTAAAACTTCTGAGTATGCGTAATGCGTTTTTCACTCCTGTCACTCGCAGCTGTATGTTTTATCAAGTAGAATCTTAATAGAATAGTGCTGCTGGTTTTTGTAAATAGTACATGACAAATGTTTTGCTCATCGTTCGAATTGTTTGAAATCTAAACCTTCGAAGAAAACATGTAAGGTAGTGAAGATCTTGATTATTAAATCTTCTCTTTGAGCTTTCCATAGAAAATAGGAAACGGGCCAGTGACGTCACAACTTCGAGAAACAAACCAAATTTTGAGTCGGATTTCTTCAGTTTGGGTTTTACTGACCATTGTTTTTGGAAAATAAGCAATGTTTCATGATAAAGGTTTGTCTCTCCTTGCTCTTTTTAATACGATTACTGCTCCGAGACCTATGTTTAGTTATATGATTCTTTTATGGGATCTTCTTTTAGAATCGACAAGCGGTGCCATTAAGGACTCCCTCCCTCCCTCACCTTCCCCAACCAAAACGAAGAAATAAACAAACCGAAACAAACATACAAACAAACAAACGAACGAACGAACGAACGAACGAACGAAACAAATGAACGAACGAACGAACGAACGAACAAAGGAACATTTACAAACAAACAAGCAAGCAAGCAAACAAGCAAATAAACAAACAAATAAACAAACAGACAGACAGACAGACAGACAAATTTAGGATGTAAACACCATAACAAACCTTAGAATTTCATTTATTGATGAATATTATTATGAACAACTTCCATTCAATAATCTATCAATGAGATGTTATATATCGATGATCATGTATGTACAGGTGAAATAAAACACTAAACGGCTGAATGGTCATTTGATTATAGATACTAACGAGACACGCTGGTCTTGTCTTAACACGTCAAGAAAAGTCTTTCTAGAATATTCCATGTTGATAATTACAGAAAAAGATCGATAAATGATGGAAATAATAAAAGTTCAATATTTAACATCAGTTTATTACTGCGTTCTTTTCAGTCAACTTTACTAAATAGACACTTACAGTTTTGCATTCTAACTCGCCTAGAAAAAAAAGGAACAATTGTTAGTAGTATTTGTCATGCTAAACGCAGAAAGGAAAGAATCTATTAAGGTTCTCTTAGTCGTTTTCTTTCTTCCTTGGCTCCTTTAAAATCTTAGAATTGCGGTGAAGCTCCATAATATACCTTCACACTAGTTAAATATTGTGACTGTGGCATTTTGGTTTTGTTCTGATCTTTGCCCTACAATCTACATTAGTCTTTATATTTAGCGTTAATTTTTGACTTCTTTAATCAGCATCTGAAAGATGTTTTAGTATACATAGTATATATCCTTACTGAGAAAAGTAGTAAAGCTGTTAGAACACTAACAATTAATTGTGACACTATAGCGCGTAAAATGAATAAGATATCGGCATAGTTAATGCTAAGGGAAACTGCGGAATACTAATTAAGTTACTATAGTACTGACGACGAAGGCCGAAGTGGCCAAACGTTTGCAAAATGAAGTCTTTGACTAGCAAATAGTTCGTGGATGTCATCCATATAATTTTACACTCTAGTCATTAGTAGCATTCGGATTTTCTTGGTTTTTCTTAACTTTTTCTTTGATCAGAACCATTAGGCGTGGTTCGATGAGAAGAGGTTGAAGGGGAAAGTCTTCTTCAGGTATTTACGGTAATTACTGCTGAAGGTGAAACAAAGCAACGGATTGGTGAAGAAACTAACGTAGGCAATAATTGTGGAACATTCCTTCAAGAGGTCGTAAAAGGGCGCGATTGCAGCTGGGATAGCAAATTTCCACACCAAAAATATCAGAGAATAGAAGACATGATATTGAAACCAGCAGACAAAAAAGCACGCCACGATTGTGAACGACATTTTGATGATCCCAATGTTACGCTTTCGTCTCCTCTTTTGGAAGTCCGTCGATTGCTGTTCGGGTAATTTCTGTCGTTTAATGGTACAAGCAATGGCTAGATACAGTGATGTAATGATGATCAACGGTGCGACGAAATAAGCGATGAGAATTGTTAGGTAGAAGGTGGTATATGCCTTGATTGCATCAAAATTTGCTAGCCACTTCACCATGCATACGCTCACGCCATAGTAGGGGATCAGTTGGAAGGCGTACAAATAAATCGAGTGCGATGCTATGGCAATGACCCAGATTGCAGGAAGAGTGATACGATTTTTGAGGAATCGTGGAGTCGGCTTGATTGGGAAAACAACAGCAAAGAAACGATCTAGTCCGATAGCCACATTGCTTAAAATGGATACAGCAACACAAACATCTCCAATAAATGGACAAAGCTTGCAAAGGATGTTTCCCAAAGTCCCTGCTACTCTCCATTCATAGGAAAAAGCAACCAGCTTTGACAGACGTGCAGGTATATGTACAATGGAGGCAACGATGTCGGACAGTGCCATGTTGACGATGTGATAGTTGACTGTAGAATGCATTTCCTTGTTACGAAGAACGATAGCAGTGATGTATGCATTGCAAACAATCGACAATAGAAACACCAAGCTATACGACACAGACAATGAAATTCTTGAACTTTCTGGGAGGACGATTAACCATGGCGCAACAAACTCCTCTGATGATGAAATGTTGGAGGAAAAAGTTTCATTCCCGAAGCTTGAGTTTCTCGTAATATTCATCACTTGACACTAGCTAGGAAATTCAACAGAATGAAGTTCCACTGAAGATTTGCTACAGATATTACAAGGAAGAATGAATGGTGAAAGTTCATACGCGCTTTTCAGGTTTAGGTCGCGTGTCGATTTTACCAAACATCTCCTTTAATTGCATAATTAATACTAACTTTATAGATGAGAGCAACCCAATAAAATGGTTCATGTATTATTCATGTAGTCCTATAAAGTAAATTTATCAATCACTAATTCCACGACTTCCGCCTTCGAACGCAAATTAATTAAGATTTTCCTTAAGGTGGCTCATCCAAAACGATGTATGGGTCGTACACAATGTTGGTTGTACGATCCGAATGTCCAACGACTTTTTCGTCCAACGCGACCTTGGCCGAATAGTATGTTGAATCAAAGATATGATGAAGGAAGAAATGTACACTCATGGAGACCGAAACCTATTGTACACAAACCACGAGACAATAAACCACAAGGAAATAAAAGTAAACCCAAATCAAGGAAGAAGAAACTACCAAGTTACATCATTTTTGTTGCAATAATATCATCGATACTCGTTTTTTGTGTCATAATTCCAATGACTACTAGTTAATTTTGGCAAGGACTTTTGGAGAATCAAGAAGCCAAAGAGAAGGAACAACAAATTCACACCATGTTGTAATGATCAATACTCATGCATGATAACATGGGATGCACAGTTTCTGAAACTCTTGCTGATGACCAACGGTCTTCCGAAGGCGTTATAGAATCATCCTTGTCAGAGGACGTAGATGTAGCAGTGTCACTTGGATATGAACACGACGAAGATGTCTCATCTCCCCTAGATATGAAGACGTTATCATGCCTTCATCACCACGGATCGAAGTTGTACCGACTCCCCTTGGGTACCAAGACGACGACGAACCACCTCCCCCTGGATATGAAGATGTTATCAGGCCCTCATCACCACAGATCGAAGTTGTACCGAGTCCTCCTGGGTATGAAGACGACGACGAACCACCTCCCCCTAGATATGAAGACATTGTCACGCCTTCATCACCAGAGGGCGAAGTTGTACCCTCTCTTCCTGGGTATTAAGATAACAACGTACCACTTTCCTCTAGGATTGAGGATATTGTCACGCATTCACCAACAGAGGACCAATATTTACCCTCTCTCCCTGGGTATGAAGACAACGACGAACCCCCTCCCCCTGCAATTGAAGTCACTGTCACGTATTCACCGACAGAGGACGAAGATATATCCTCTCTTTCTGGTTATGAAGATGACGATGTATCACCTCCCCCTAGGGATCAAAACAGCCGTGTACCTTCCCCAGATATATGAAGCTGAAGATATATCACCTCCCCCTAGGTATGACGACTGCGATGTACACTCTCCCCCTTGGGATGAAAACAACGATGTACCACCTCCCCCTAGGGATGAGAGCAATGATATACGACCTCTACCCCTCTTGGTATGCGACAACATTCTTTCTCTGTTATTTGAAAGAGTATGATAACATGTTGTATGATAACGTAATAACGTAACTTAACGTAACGTGATAACGCAAACGTAACGTAAGGTGATATTTGTGGTCCTCAATGTGATCAAAAGAGCAAAACGACGAGACTAAGACACTTGCGTCACGTGATGTGAGGTGGTATCCCGACCTGCTTTGCGAGCGATATAGTTACTTGCTTCTAAATGTAAAACAGTTCAATGCGAGACAATTTTCATCTTTTTGGAGTTGAAACAGAGGAGTAAAGTAGTATCCCACAATGCATTGCGCTTTATAATATATTATCGATTCAAACGTGACGTCATCATTGGTCTTGAGCCTTGAGAGAGTTATAGTCAATTGAAAAAACGTTGTCGGGTCTAAAAACATAGAACATGGTGCATGGGATCGGTGAATAATTATATTCTGATTTATTCATTTACGCGCTGCAACCGATAAAAATTCGAAGGCAAACGGCCCGCCAACGCAGGTCCTGCATACGCTTTCACAATTATCCTAGGGGTGTTGAATTTGAAACATGGTAACGCTGGCAACCAGCGTCTAGTTAGGTAGACGGTTGGATGAAAAGGAAATTCAAAAACCTTTTAAGTCATTATTTGATACTCACCCAACTATTGATGTAAAAATATACAGAAGACTGAAATTAATACAGGGAAACCTAGAATAATTTTTAGGGGAATGTTTGACTAACAGCCCGAAACCGGAATTTAACAAAATTTCAGACGGATTAAAACCATTCAAATGGCCAAGTCATAAATATATCATGAACATCTACTGAGAACACCTGCTTCATATCTGTAGTTCCAAAGCGAGTCACCAAGCTCACTTTAATAGTATATTGTAAAAGGACTGTTCGAAGTCCATAAACCAAACCTCGAGTTTGCAGTTTCTGAGGAAAAAATAATGATGTATATAGCTTGTTCATGTTCAGTTAAAGGAATTGCGTGCCATGTTGAACAAATAATAAAAAAAGTCAAATCTGCACGGCTAATAGTCTCCTTCGCAGCCGTTTTTAGTCTCGTCACACCACGCGAATTTAATCCTGGACTGTTCGCGTGCTGCGAAGGAGACTATAGCTATACGGCTAAGTGCTATACAACATAGTGTATATATTACATTTACACTCAATTCTATACTTATATTAGATTGCAATAATCGTCATTTTTTCTTTTCTTTTTTAATATACACGATTGCTATGTAAACCAGATTTTTTAACTGTTAGCATTATTGTGTTTAAATACAGTTTTTGAATTGTATTGTATGGTATTGCATTGTTCAATTAAAGAATATTTGACATGATTTTTTATGGTTTCAACACGAGTTACTGCAGGCAATTCACACTTCCATTTATAAACATCTTACAACAGACAGAGTGAGATGTACCAATTGTAAAAATAATAATGAGACCTAGAAGATGATAGACTTTGCTGACAAGATATTACTGAGACTTCATTTATCCAACATGCAATAACTATATGAAGAACTATTAAAGGAACGTGAATTGAATAGTGTAAGTTGTCTATCATACCAAGCAAGAGTGATCACTTTGATAAAAACAGGTAAACTAGAATGAAAACAGGAAGGTAGGAAGGAAGGAAGGAAGGAAGGAAGGAAGGAAGGAAGGAAGGAAGGAAGGAAGGAAGGAAGGAAGGAAGGATAAAACAAAGGATCAAGGATGAAGCGAATGGGAGATAAACTGAACGAAACCTTCGTTTTCTATAGGAGCAAGGATGGCACAGTGCGTGGCCTCTGACCTTCTATACAAGAGGTCCGAGTTCGATTCACAGTGCTCTCGCATCCTTATTTTGACCAAGAGACCATAATACTAAGAGAGCGAAGCTCAGTATTGATGTCTGTGCCATGTTCGTGGCGGCTAAGGCTATTTTTAGTAACTTCGCCATCGCGCGCGCAAGTCCCTCCACCAATAGAATTTGATTCTTGACGTGCGCGCGGACGGGACCGTTTGAATTCTATTGTCTAAGAGCCTTGCGCGCGCGATGGCGAAGTTACTAAAAATAGCCTTAGGCCCTGTTCAAACGAGCTCTGGAGTCGATTCAAGTTTTGACTTGAAACTTGCGTCCTCGTTTGAACACCTCTCCACGCAAGTCGATGAAAAATGTTCAAAAACGTTCAAGGAAAATCAGTTAGCTGAAGGACAGCGAGAAAATCAGTTTTGTTTTTGTTTGAATTATTTGTAGGAGAAGAAATGTGCAGAAGTTCGGACGAAAAAATATGAAAAACAACTTATGAAGTTTAGCGTGGTGACTGTTCAAACGAGGAAAAACTTGCATCGACTTGAGAAAAAATTTGAGCACGTTCAAAGTGCTCTCAAGTCGATGCAAGTAGACGCAAGTCGATGCAAGTTGGTGTTCAAACGAAGATGCAAGCCCGCGCAAGTCAAAACTTGAATCGACTTGAGAGCTCGTTTGAACAGGGCCTTAGCCGCCACGAACATGGCACAGACATCAATACTGAGCTTCGCTCTCTTAGTATTATGGTCTCTTGTTTTGACATAGTTCCATTCTGTGTAGCTTTAATTAGCTTTAAATACCCGTACAACGGAGTAATGATGGATGGAGGCGAGTCCACGAGCTTGGGAGATCAGGGCACAGGCAGCCCAGCCACTTCTCCTGACGAAGTTTATTTTAATAATTTATTTACTATTTTATTGATACGCTTTGATACGCTAAAAAGACAAAACAATGCGCGCGCTTCCACGCATTTGTTTTAATTTGCTTGGCGCGCGCGCTCTTGTTATGCATGGGTTTCCTGTGGTAATATCCTCCCGATATCCCACGGGACGAGCGCGCGCTTGTTGTGAATGAGTTTCCTGTGGCGATCCCGCGGGACAAAGCTACTTTGTGAGAAGGTATGAAACACGGTCACGTGACAAAATTCATTTTCGCTTGTATTTCACCAGCTAAGAAAGAAAATATCGATTTTTCTTCGAATATGTAAACAAAGTATATATGTCCAAACAACTTAAAAGTTTGAGTGTTCAAAGTTTGTTATTTGACGAGAATTTCACCTGGGAAGCTTTGACTCGCGCAGGACGTATGTGTGCCCCAGGTTGATGGACACATTTCCGTGAAGCGCTCGGGATTTTTCACTCGTTGAGTTGTCGAGGGATGTCGGATAGCTATCGTGAGTACACGAGAGTTTTCCGAAATGAAACCGAAATAAATGAAAAACGCTCACAAGTTTACTTGAAACGGTGCTGGTTTTGGACTACAAAATTACTTCTTGGAAGAAGTTTTTGAAAATTTCAACTGAAAGCTTTTATGTTCATACAAGACTTCGAAACAATTCTTCACTGTAAATGAGCGGACCTTCAAGGTATTTGAGATAGTTTTATGAGTGATTTTTTGAAGTTTGGTTGTGACTGTCGCTTACAGTCTCATGTCAGTTTTGGACTGCAAAAATTACTTTTTTGGAGTGTTTTAAGACACTTCATAAGTTTTCATGTTCATATAAGATTTTGAAACAATTATTTATATGAAATGAGCTGATTTTCAAAGTTATTAAGCTAATGTTAGGCATAAAATTTTGATTTTTTGCTCTGTATTTTGACACTCGGTCGGTGGTCTCATAGAGAACGAAAACTTATTCCAGCTGAGAATTTGCAAAAAATATATTCAAGATCGTAAATCTTGACAGAAATAAAGTAAGTTTTGAAACCTGTTATGTCTTTTTTATTGTTTTCTTGGGCTTGAATTTGTTGGGCTTTGTATGTTGTCTTTCTACCTTGATTCGTTTGTTTTCATGTTTACGCTACGCGTTCAACTAATTAGAAATCATAAAATGTCACAAAGAAAAATTTTGCCCCTATATTATAAACAAGTAATGGAATGGGGATGAGTAAAATTAAGGATTAATTCACGAGTGTATTCAAATTTTTCAATATACAACGCAACTCGACAGTCAATATACAAGGAAACTTGACAGACTTTTTGAGCTTTTGACCCTTCGGAGACTGTTCGACTTACTTTACGATACTTCAACGAGTGAAAAGTCCCGAGCGCTTCACGGAAATGTGTCCATCAACCTGGGGCACACATCCGTCCATCACGTGACTCGTGTTTCATACCTTCTCACAAACTACGCTTTGTCCCGCGGGATCGCCACAGGAAACCCGTTCACACACTTTTTGTGTGAGAAAGATTAACTGGAAAAAGGCTCCGCCACAATTGAAAACATTCCGCAATTATGCAAAATACGAACCGGAAAAATTCTGCGAGGACCTCAAGAATGCTGAATTTGGATTCTCAAATGATGTTAACAATACTGACGTTAACGAGCTTTGGCTTTCTTTCAAAGAAAAATTTTCCACTGTGGCTGAGCGACACGCCCCCATTATTGTAAAACGCATAAGGGGTTTAAACAATTGCCCGTGGCTCAATAGTTCATTAAACGTCAAATGATACAAAGAGACTATCTCCATAAAAATGCACGCAAATCTGGTCTTCAAGAAGATTGGACAAAATATCGTTCACAGAGAAACCGGGTTACTAACTTAATTAAGAAAGAAAAGGAAAATTACAATCGACGCTTAATTCATGACAACTCCAAAGATGTGAACTCTTTCTGGCGAACTGTTAAGAAAATCTTGCCTGTAGAAAGCAAAGAACCGGCTACTAAAATCAAAATTGACGGCAAGTTAACAACTGATAAACACTTAATTGCAAATGCATTTAATAGAGTATTTGTAAACACAGCAATGAACCTTTGCAAATCTGTTCGTCAAGCCGCATCTAAGATGTTTTCAGGATCGTTGGCAACACAGTCAATCAACTCTACATTTCTATTCAATGAAATTTCTGACACCATTGTTTTATCAGATATTCAACGTCTAAAATCTGGTAAAGCTGTTGGTCTAGATAATATTCCATCTCGGCTGCTCAAGGACGCTGCTGGCATCATTGCTAAACCTATCACAGTAATCATCAATGCTTCATTATCACAAAGCAAAGTTCCGGATGACTGGAAAGCCGCGTATGTGATCCCTCTGTTTAAGAAAGGCAAGAAGGACAATATAGACAATTACCGACCAATATCCATATTACCAGCTGTGTCTAAACTACTCGAAAGAGTTGTGCACTCTCAACTAGTTCATTACTTGCAAGAAAACCATCTACTGAGTCCTTATCAATGTGGATTTCGTAAACAGCATTCCACAACCTTCGCTGCATTATCCTTTGCTGATACAATCAGGCGTAATATTGACCAGGGTTACATGACTGGTGCAGTATTTGTGGACTTACGTAAAGCATTTGACTCCATTGAACACTCTATATTGCTCAAGAAACTGTCTGCTATTGGGATCAAGGGTAAAGAACTGAAATGGTTTGAAAACTATCTAAATGGTCGTACTCAAGTTGTCGGAGTTGCTGGAGTGTCTTCTGACCCACTACCAATAACGTCTGGCGTCCCACAAGGCTCCATTTTGGGGCCTTTGCTCTTTGTTCTCCACATCAATGATCTTCCCTGCAGCATTCGACACTGCAATGTATTGATGTATGCTGATGACACAGTGCTTTTTTCTACTGGACCAAATATCTCTGTCATCCAAGAAAGACTGAACCAAGATCTATCCAATCTAGGTGCTTGGCTTTTGGAAAATAGTCTATTCCTTAATACTACCAAAACTGAAACCATGTTGTTTGGGACACATGCAAAACTATCTAAACACAAAGACTTTAATATCAATTATCATGGACAAAGTCTTAAACGTGTAAATGAATTTATGTATCTTGGTGTGATATTTGATGACACTATTTCTTGGACTTCTCATATTCAGTATATTATATCAAGAGCGGGTAAAAGGCTTGGTATGTTGTCACGTTTACGTAAAAACCTAACTACCTATGCTGCTAATAATTTATATATTTCGTTCATTCGCCCAATATTTGATTATTGTGATACCATATGGAATTGTTGTGGAGTTGGAAATTGTAACTCATTAGAGAAGTTTCAAAGGAGGGCAGCTAAAATAGTTTCACGTTATAAGGATAGTGACTTAGCATTAACTAAATTAAAATGGCCTGACCTTCAGTCTAGAAGGAATGAACATGTGCTTAAGCTAGTTAAAAAATGTATTTCAGGTAATTGCCCACAATTTTTTAAAGAATATTTTCATTTTAATAATGGTAGAGTTACCAGACAAAATAAGTGTTTGCATTTACCTCGTGTTCGAACGGAAACCGCCAAAAAGTCTTTTTATTATAATGGGTGCATTATATATAATAAATTTTTACCTTGAATTTTAAATATCTATCTCATGTAAATATTGAATGTTTCATAAATAGTATATCTAAATATCTCATTATTATCTGAAATTGGAACTCCATGCTGTCCAATTGAGGGATGATTGGACGGCGAAAAATCCCGTGGACTGTTGCCGAGTTCGACTTGGCAGCGGGGGGATTTTTTGGGTTTGACTGTCTCTTGATTGGACAGTATGGAGTTCTAATACCTATTAATTATATATTCACATATTAATCAACTGTCCAATAATGATTGGACAGGTACCTATTTTATTGGGAGTTGATATGTGAACATATAATTATACTTAGAAATTTTAAATATATATAACTCGTTAGAACAGAAATTTTACTATATTTTATTATATAATATTTTATATCTATATATATATCTCCATTTATAGAACTCTCTCTTATTTTATTTGTAATCTTTTGCCAGGGCTCCCATTGATAGCAGAGTTTTTATTAATTCTGAAGGGACTACCCTGGTTATATTTTCTTTGATTTTAAATAAAGGTTTCATTCATTCATTCACAACAAGCGCGCGATACTACCACAGGAAACCCATGCATAACAAGCGCGCGCGCCAAGGACCGCGCCAAGCAAATTAAACAAGCGCGCGCATTTTTTGTCTTTTTAATAAATTATTAAAATAAACAACCATTGTCAGGAGAAGTGGCTGGGCTGCCTGTGATCAGGGCAACCACTCCTCGCGCTTTCGAAGTAATTAAAATCAAGAGAGCGTAAATAAGAGAGGGAAACTTGTTAATGGGGCGCGCGCCGTGATGATTCCCATCTGTGCTAGTTTTAGTAACCGGATGCAGTTTAATTTTCGTCTTACCCTACTCCCGTGCGTCGAAAAATTGAACGAGTGGAATATCGCGATTTGAGCTTCATAAAATCACACAATCGATACCACATTTATTCTAGATTCCACGAGAAAGACATCGATCTGATGTCCAATTAATAACATACATCAAAAAATTATAAGAACAGTACAAACCAGTTTTTTTCATCTAAATGAGTGAAAATGCGTCAGTAGCGCGCGCATTTCCGCTAAAATTTCTTTCAAAAATACTACAAAATCCTCGACGGTTTTGCCTTTTTTTCATCAAAATCGTTCCTTTGTAATCACAAAGTACCCACTTTTGATGGTAGATAATAAGAACAAGAAAAGAACTAAGATAACTTTGATTTTATTGCTGTTTTTGAAAACTCAAATCTGCACTAAACGGTTCTCTGGGTCCGGAAGTGTCAAATTATGACGCACAAGAGTAGGGTAAGACGAAAATTAAACTGCATCCGGTTACTAAAAATAGCACAGATGGGAATCATCACGGCGCGCGCCCCATTAACAAGTTTCCCCTCTCTTATTTATGCTCTCTTGGTAAAATATATTACTTTTACTTTCCTTTTGGCTGTAAAGAAAGTCTTGATTAGTTATAGTCTAATGACAATGGCGTTCGAAGGCGGAAGGTCATGCAGAATTATTGATTAATAATATTACTTTATAGGACTACATGAATCATTCATGAAACATTTGATTGGGTTGATCTCATCTATAAAGTTAGTACAATTATTCAATTAAAGGAGATGTCTGGTAAAATCGACACGCAACCTAAACCTGAACAGCGCTTATGAACTTTCACCATTCATTCTTCCTTGGAATATCTGTAGCAAATATTCAATGAAACTTCATTCTTGAATTTCCTAGCTAGTGTCAAGTGATGAATATCACAAGAAACTCAAGCCTCGGGAATGAAACTCTTTCCTCCAACATTTCATCATCAGTAGGGTTTGTTTGGCCATGGTTAATCGTCCTCCCAGAAAGTGCAAGAATTTCATTCTCTGTCTCGTATAGCTTAGTTCTTGTGTTGTCGGTAGTTGGCAATGCATACATCATTGCTATCGTTCTTCGTAACAATGAAATGCATTCTACAGTCAATTATCACATCGTCAACATGGCATTGTCTGACATAGTTGGCTCCATTGTAATTATACCTGTTCGTCTGTCAAGGCTGGTTACTCTTTCGCATGAATGGAGAGTAGCAGGGGCTTTGGGAAACATCCTTTGCAAGCTTTGGGCATTTATTGGAAGTGTTTGTGCTGTTGTATCCATTTTAAGCAATGTGGCTATCGGACTAGATCGTTTCTTTGCTGTTGTTTTCCCAATCAAGTCGATTCCACGATTCCTCAAAAATCGTATCGCTCTTCCTGCAATCTGGGTCATTGCCATAGCATCGTTCTCGATTTACTTCTACATCTCCCAACTGGTCCCCTACGATGGCGTGAACAGATGCTTAAGGAAGTGGCCAGCAAATTTCGATGCAATCAAGATACAAACCATCTCCTACCTAACAATTCTCATTGCTTATTTCGTCGCACCGTTGATCATCATTACATCACTGTATCTAGCCATTGCTTGTAGCATCAAACGACAGAAACTACCTGAACAGCAATCGATGGACTTCCAAAAGAGGAGACGAGAGCGTAACATTGGGATCATCAAGATGTCGTTCACAATCGTGGCGTGCTTTTTTGTCTGCTGGTTTCAATTTCATGTCTTCCTTTCTCTGAAATTTTGGGTGTGGAAAGGAGCTATCCCAGCTGCAATCGCGCCCTTTTACGACTTCTTGGAGCAATGTTCCTTAATTATTGTCTCCGTTAGTCTCTTCATCAATCCGTTGATTTGTTTCACCTTCAGTAGTAATTACCGTAAATACCTGAAGAAGACTTTCCCACTCAACCTCTTCTCATCGAACAACGCCTAATGGTTCTGATCAACGAAAAAGTAAAGAAAAACCAAAAAAAAAAAAAAAAAACGAATGCTGACTAATGACTAGAGTGTAGAATTGTATGGATGACATCCACGAACTATTTGCTAGTCAAAGACTTTATTTTGCAAACGTTTGGCCACTTCGGCCTTCGTCGTCAGTACTATAGTAACTTAATTAGTATTCCACAGTTTCCCTTAGCATTAACTATGCCGATATCTTATTCATTTTACGTGCTATAGTGTCACGATAATTGTTAGTGTTCTAACAGCTTTTCTACTTTTCTCAGTAAGGATATATACTATATATACTAAAACATCTTTCAGATGCTGATTAAAGAAGTCAAAAACGATAAATACAAAGACGAGTGAAGACTGTAGGGCAGAGAACAGAACTAAACCAAAATGCCAGAGTCACAATATTTAACTAGTGTGAAGGTATATATGGAGTTTCACCGAAATTATAAGATTTTAAAGGAGCCAAGGAAGAAAGAAAACGACTAAGAGAACCTTCATAGGTTCTTTCCTTTCTGCGTTTAGCATGAAAAATACTAAAATTGTTTTTCTAGACGAGTTAGAATGCAAAACTGTAAGCGTCTATTTAGTAAAGTTGACTGAAAAGAACGCAGTATTAAACTGATGTTAAATATTGAACTTTTATTATTCCCATCATTTATCGATCTTTTTTCTGGAATTATCAACATGGGATATTCTAGAAAGACTTTTCTTGCCGTGTTAAGACAAGACCAGCGTGTCTCGTTAGTATCTATAATCAAACGATCATTCAGTTTAGTGTTTTATTTCACCTGTACATACATGATCATCGATATATATAACATCTCATTGGTAAATTATTGAATGAAAGTTGTTAATAACAATATTCTTTATTTTATGTTGTATTTAGATCTTGCTATATCATCAGCGTATCAATAAATGAAATTCCAAGGTTTGTTATGGTGTTTACATCCTAAATTTGTCTGTCTGTCTGTTTGTTTACTTGTTTGTTTGTTTGTTCATTTTTTCGTTTGTTCGTTCGTTCGCTCGTTCGTTCGTTCGTTCGTTTGTTTGTTTGTTTGTTTGTTTGTTTCGATTTGTTCTCTTGTTTGTTTTGGTTGAGGGAGGGGAGGGAGGGAGTCTTTAAGGCGCGCGCACTACTCGTCGGTTCTAAAAACAGATCCCATAAAAGAATCATATTACTCAAACGCAGGTCTCGAAGCCGTAGAGCAAGGAGAAACAAACTTTTTATCATTAAAACATTGCTTATTTCTAAAAACAATGGTCAGTAAAAACCAAATGGAAGAAATCGGACTCAAAATTTGATTTGTTTGTCGGCCGGCGTTATGACGTCACTGACGCGTTTCGCTATTTTCTATGGAAAGCTCAAAGAGAAGGTTTAATAATCAAGAGCTTCACTACCTTACATATGTTTTCTTCGAAGATTTAGATTTCAAACAATTTGAACGATGAACACAAAATTTGTCATGTACTATTTACAAAAACCAGCAGCACTATTCTATCAAGATTTTACTTGATAAAACATACAGCCGCGAGTGACACGAGTGAAAAACGCATTGCGCATACTCAGAAGTTTTAAATAAAACCATTGGAGGTTTAGTAAATCTTGAAAGTTAAGGCTGTCCGTGAATAATTAATGGTTATTTTTCCTAAAACATCGCTTTAGTAATTTCTTTCCCTGGACAAATATAATAATACACGAGAAATTCGCATAATACACATGATACATGATACATGATACATGACGATTGAATCGATGGTAATCCTGTTTGTAGACATGAACGCGTTGACGAATTCCCGCCGAATTTTCGAGCTTTCGTAATGCGTCTTCAATCTGTCGCGAGTTTTTCAAATGGACCATGAATAATTCATTGGCTATAGTCAAATCACTTGCATGAACCATATCGGTCACGTGCCTGAGGCTTTATACGAGATTAAGTCCTTCTCATTAGCATTCAAGTCATCTTTATCAGTTAAGGAATATAGAACGCGTGCATATTCTCTGTACTGTGATATAAACCGGCACGATGGAAGATGTAGAGCAAGAGAAAAGCAAGGCTTAGGAACACGAGGCGTAGCCGAGTGCTTCTCTTGCTTTTGTACGCGGTAACTAAGGCTATATATTTTTAGTAATTTCATCATCGCGCGCGCAAGGCTCACAAACAATAGAATTTGGTTATTGACTTACTTACTAAAATTACTACATCATACAGACATCAATAATGAGATTATGGTCTATTGTTTCACTGGTTACTGGGCTACCTGTGGCTATTGGCATTGGGTGGTACAGATATGTGCACCATATATGCTGTTCAGCAGAAGTATTAAGTGAACTGTGGAATTTTGTTCCATGTTCAACAATTGAGCTTAAAGTTTCTGAATTCCAATACCAGGTAGATTTTATCAGAGAGAGAGAGAAAAAAACAAAACAAAACAAAAACAACAACAACAAAAAAACAAAAAAACAAAAAAACAAACAAACCAAAAACAAAAAACAAAAAACAAAGAGAATACAAAGATATAGCGGGATATAGCACAGCAGCATTCTAATCACTGAAAGGACACAGGTTCCTTGAGGGTGAGACATAGCAATTGCATTTCTTGAATTTGTAGCATGTGAATCAAATAGTTTTTACCATCTGAAGGTACAGTACATGGCCACAGTACTACAACCAATTGTTATTATGAATGAGGTATAATTTTGTGTGATTAAAGACTGGATTGTATTCACCAATGATGTACAGTAATCAAAAGTTTCTAGTGTACAACAGTCATGAATATACCACTGTAACTTGGAGTGTAGTCAAATTTATCTAAAGATATATAGTATTGAATATGGAAATTCTTTCAGGTTCTTCTGTTTATAACATTGAAGATATGGGAGAACAATTGCTCTGTATTTATTTAAGAATCTAAATACAATAGAGAGACTTTAGTATATATTTTAATCTATAAAAAAGTTGCTTTTGGTCTATTGCTCATCCTGCTGTCGTAAAAAATAAAGATTATAAAAGAGCAAATAGATTATTAAGGTGCCATCACTCACTGTTGTTTCTTTGGATACCGTATAGTTCTATCAGGCTCGTAACATGGTATATTTTTGTCTCACTGATCCCGGGTTTTTACGGAAATTTTGATTCCTGAGCCCATATTTTTAGAAATTTTTGATCCCTGATCCTTGGTGCAAAAAACTGAGCTGATCCCTGATCCTGACCCAATGTCCCTGATCCTTGTTCCCACCCATTTGATCCCTGATCCCTGGCCTCTGATCCCTGATCCTGGCCATAATTTGGGGCTTGATCCCTGATCCCATATACCGTGTTACGAGCCTGGTGTAGTTCTACGGAGTCATATATAGATGCCGTTTATGAATCGGCAAGAACGCTGGGATCATTAGTTTTTCCAGTAGAGAAAATGGCGGATGTAAACATGTAAATGCTCCCTTGTCTTTGGTTTTTACGCAGTCATTTTGTAAATAAAATTTACCAAATGACACTCAAATACTGTTTATTTAACATAAAGAAAATGACACGGCAAAGTTCCTATGTATGCTAAAAAACATTTCACTCGTTGGCTGCGCTCACTCGTGACTGAACATACACACGCACATGCTTTGAGTTGGATCTATCCTCATCCGCAGGCAACTCCTTATTTTTCCTCCTTGGGCTTCCTTTGTAACGGTTATTTGACCGACCGGAGACTGAGCACGAGAAATCTCTCCCCTTCTCTCCCCATTCTCCCCTATCGCCACTCTTTTACACAGGAAACCCAAGAACAGTGATGCCTGCGTAGGAGGCTAGAGTTGGATCGAAGTCTTCTACTAGCACAGTAAAAAGGGATTGATATTCAAGAGAAATTAATTTAATAAACTGTTCTGTCATCTGCCTGTTTTGCTTAATTCATTAATACTAGTCGTAGTCTCCTTCGCAGCCGTTTTTAGCGAATCCACCCCAAGAGCCGCTTATAGTCTCGTCACGCCAGGCGAATCCTCCGATCCCCAGGAGGATTCGCGTGGCGTGACGAGACTAAAAAGACTATACTAGCCGTTTCTAACAGAAAGTGAAATACTGCGAATCCAAAACAACCCGATGCATCCAAAAAAAAAAACCAGCTGTTAAAAACAACAAAAAACGGGGGAAAAAAAAACAGAACAAAATATATATATATATTTCCTTCCCTGAGTAACATCACTCGATAATAAGTCCATGGCCTTAATGGATACTTCGGTTCACGAGCATAAAACACGTTTGCATTTACCGCATGACTTGCTATTTCTTGTGCCTTATAAGGTGATGTTACACGTGTTACGGAACTCAGTAGTTCCGGGATCACTTTGACGGCAACATCAACCCATACCTTTTGTTTAGAAGTCCTTGTATTTAAAATCAGAGGTAATTTTCCAATGAGACCTTAAGATTGACGTTTACGGTAAATGTCAAACGCCAAACGCCGACAAACTTTAGCCGTCCGTCCTCAGCCGTTTTTTCACTAAAGCGGGAATATTTGTATTTTCCGTTGTTAAGAAATTTGTTCTTTATTCGCTAGTTTAATTGATTTAAGGATTAGAGTAAAATATACACTTAAAATCAAGGTCACTTTTTGCCGTTTGTTGTTAGCGGTTTGCCAAAAACGTCAATCTTAATGTCTCTATTACTTTAACAACTACAACTTGCAGCAACTTACAATCGACCGGCTTACAAAGTTATTACACAAGTATTTCTAGTAGCAGGTAGAGCCATAACCCAAACAAGACTCACGTTACACTGTCAGGCATACCCAATCAAGGTGCACACCAGAATCTCCAGATCTAGACCGGCCAATAATACTTCCTTGCACAACCTTGACCACTGATGGAGTCTCATTTGTACTATGGACTCTACTTTCTAAATGTCAATGCAATCTTGCTTGGATTTCAATCACACCCTATATAATTGCGTCATAATGTAAAAACTGGAATATACACTAAGATTCTTTCACACATTAACGTTATACTAAACCTACAAAACCATAATTTGGTAAAGGCTTGGGACTATTCCGAATCTACAAATCTAGAACTGGGATAAAATATAAAATCTAGGATAACCTTGCCTAGGCTAGCACATTTTTGTGCAGTTGGTCCTGCCCCTGCGAGGTCCAACAACTAGCCACAACAAAATTGTCATAAGAAATCTACGTCACAAAAAGTCCCTTGCCAAACTTATTAATAGACTACAACTGATCACTGGGAGTATGAAATGCATGGAAAAGTGTCGCGTAACACACGGGTCGATTCGCAACCGACGATTTTCCGCGCAACAAATGCTGCCCGTAAAGTTTATGCCGTGGAAAATACAAAACGCAACTATTTCTAGCAATATTTTTGCTTAGTGAACAAGTTGCAAATGTTTGATATGAATTTTAAAAACTTTTAACGCAAAATTATCAATTTGACCAAGTGTTGCGCGGAAAATCGTTGTTGCGAATCGACCCTTGTAACATCACGTGACGAAATTGATAAAACATCTTGTTTTGCCCTTTCTGACCTTCTTATTGGAGCTAAGAATTAGGACGAAGATCAGGATTAGTATTAACAGTCCGGTTCATATCCAGTTTTGGAGATATTTTGTAAATACTACTTCGGCCAATCAGAGTTGAGGAAATGTGGTTACTATAACAACTGTCAGCTTAAATCATTGACGAACACCACATTTATGATACTCAATTTACAAATTCCATGTTTATGCAGTTACCTTATATTCAATCATATTTTTACAATAACCTCAGTTTTGTAAAACTCTCTACCTTGCCTATCCGGCAAATTAGAATACACATGAGTAAGGAATAAATGTTCTCATGTTAATTTGAACTGTTTTGATTTTGCCGCGGCGATTTCATCGCTGCTGAGAATTAAGTAAATTCTGATAACAAATAAAGGCCAAATTAGGATTGAGATAGTTAAAAACTTTATTCTATCACATCGAGCACTGAATAGGCTTCAAAGGGCTTTCAAAGAGAGCCACACAACGAATAGTTTTAGCAAGTTCAATGAAAATATTTATAGCTAACTTTGAATTCATGACCTTTGGCCGTCAGTCTGTCACGGCAACTCATGACTCTTGCAACAATCGAAAATATCGTTAAAACCTACCCAAAAATTCTTGAGCTGCTCCAAAACTTTATCTTTACGATAGCGATTGTCCAAGAATCCAAAATGAATTGATTTTGGCCATCCAAAGAGATCCAAGGACTCGAGATTTACAAGCACAATTCTTGACTGGCAAATAGTTCAGCCGTCCTCAAATTTAAACAAGTCTTGGCCCATTCACTTTTGGGCTGGCACCCAAACAAAACCATCACTGTCTTGTGCAAAAACTCAAATCCTTTCAGAAAATTATGGCAAACATTTCTTTAAAAGCGCGGAAGATAGTAAAACCTTCGAATTAGTGTATAGTGACAACGGTATTTTTATTGCTGAAAGACCCGTAACTTGAACTTGAGCTCGCATCCTCGGGGACCCAGGGCGAAGGGGGAGGGGGAGGACCGGAGGGGGAGGGGGAGGGGGAAGGAAAGGAAAAGGGGAAAAGGATGCCCTGGGCATTTGACTACCCCAAACCATTTCCAACGGCAAAACTTAATCCTCTCTCTGATTGGCCTCATTATAATTTAATTATAATGAGGCCAATCAGAAGCATTTGTGCGGTTTAGCTCGATTCGTCTAAAATTACAAGTAAACAAGTTGACCCCACGCATTGCAACACCTCTTAAACAAAGCGAGCGGACACGTGAAAACCTTAAACAGAAACAGAAGCTGGTTGTATCGAAAATTATTCAGAAACAAGATGTGTTTGCAAAGATACCCACAGGATTCGGGAAAAGTTTGACTTTAATACCAAATTTTGCCTGATCTCGGTGTGCAGACTTGACACACAAACATGTTAAACTGTCATAGCATCCAAGCGTTAATTGAGATGTGCCAGATATTTTTGTTATATGACCTTGTTTACGTGGGATATCCCTAATAGGATTAAGTTTTGCCGTTGGAAATGGTTTGGGGTAGTCAAATGCCCAGGGCGTCCTTTTCCCCTTTTCCTTTCCTTCCCCATCCCCCTCCCCCTCCGGTCCTCCCCATCCCCCTTCGCCCTGGGTCCCCGAGGATGTTGAGCTCGTTAATATGACGTCTTCGAAGCTTTGTCTGACATTGAAAAGACACCACGGGATACCTGCATAATAATAGACTTCACAGCTTGAAAAGTGCTGTGGATATGCATTGCCATTTCAAAGAAATAAGGGAAATTATAGAGACAACTTGATCTTATTTACACACTCCATTTTGTCACGCTAGTCATATCTCCAAAACTGGATATGAACCGGACTGATTAATGGTCATTATTTCAAGCAAATGAAGTACCTGTACCACTGACCATTAATATGCATGTTATGCATCATTAACAACTATAAATATACTGCCCAAACCTCTTCCTGTCCAGACGCCGCCAAAAATAGAAGTTGCTGCTTTGCTCGCAATTAAGCTAAACTTACCCAGAGAAGGTCAAAGAGCAAGTAAAACAAGACATGCGACAGTCATGCGATTGTCCCCTGAGCTAGAAATTTTGCTGTGCTGCAACTTTTTCTTAACAGAAAGAAAAGGTTTTGAAAGCTATTTTTTTGTCACTGCCAGTATTTCAGACATTTTTATAACAAGAGTCAAAATCATGCCCTCACTGCATCTAATTCGCATATTCTGATGACTATGTTTATAAAATAAAATCTACTTCAATGGACCAAGCCAAATACAGCAAATACATAAGTTTCTATCTGTGAGTGTGACAGTATTGCGTGACAGAAGTTTCGGTCACCGATAACTCAAATCCTAAACAACAAAAACAGCCCAAATTTTCAGGAACAAGTCCTTTCTTTGATGTATACAAAATATTCTAAGGAGCCAGGTTTTAGAGATTTATAGTTACTCGGGCTACCTGTGGTAGCCGAGTCTAGGTTTACCTTTTCGGTCTATCAATCTATCAACGTCGCAAATCGGCAAATTACCCAGAAGCCTTTGGGGTACACTGTTGACCACGAGGCTTCCTTTTGGTCTCGAGAGATTGAGAACAAAATGGCGGACGCTATCAATCGGAATTTTTCAGATTTTTCGAACTATTGGCTTTTAATCTCAAGATACTTTGCTTTAATCGTTAATATCGAATTCTCGAATTTAGTGATGACCTTCTTACCAGCTGTTGTAATCAACTTATAATGTATTGATCGTCCAAGAACACGAGACAGATCGATTTGTGGCAGCGAACTTCACTTGAGGACAGACATGTAAGACACAGAGATTGTCTTTAATAGATCAGTAGTTTGTTTAAATCAATAATATTTCACCACTGCTTGCACATAATATTTGCCTACACGGTGTCTACAGTCATGCTCTTCCCGAGAGCCGTGTTAAAAACGAACTAATTAACTAACAATATCTACAATGTTTATTTTCTTTTAACTAGAAAGACTAGGAAATTCTTGCCTTTGTGTAATAAGGTGACTAGGGTGTATTCAATAATTAAGCCAGGAAACAGGAATTAGTAAATGATGCAAAATTACACCAAATAAACAATGGAAAACACATGATTTTTGATTATTAACTTATAAATATTTAGTGCAATCTGTATTTTGTACAATGTCATGATTATATTGAATGCACTTTATTGTCAATCATGCTCAATGTTAGCAGATAAAAATATAGTGATGGATAATCATGGAAATAATAGTAATGTTTATGAGACCTTATATTAGCAACAATTGAAGAATAATTTTAGAATGTACAAAATGATATTTTCAATCAATGAAAAGTGATACTCAACCACAAATTTGTTAGCTTTGTGCAACCATGTTCACAGAAACAAGATAAAGTGGATTGAATTGAAGATATTACTGTATGTAGTAGTATCAGATTGATGTGCATGGAGGAGCTATATATGGTATCAGTAATGAGCATATATTGTATGACATTACACTTCTTCAAATAAAGCATCAGCAACTGACTACTGCTATAATCATTGATCTGCTCCATATTAAAACACGGTAATACATGTATTGAAAAGTTGTGTTAAACTGAAATGATTTCATAGAAAGGTAACTGTGGTACTTCTAGAATCTATACCAATGTGACAACAGCAATATCAAAATCATTTTAAATTGGACATCGAAACAGTCTGCCACAGTTTGTAAGTTTTGTTTCCATAAATCAAAGTAAAAAAGTACAGAATAGAAATTTAAATTGTGTCCGGAGCTATAATGTATTATCTATAGATCATATTGGATCATTTGATTGGTAGGCATTTACAAAATAAAGCAGACTGTATACTGTATATGTCTGGCATGATAAAAAGACCAGCAGTATATTAATAACCACCATGATGTGGCACAATTATGTACAAACTACTTTCTCCCCAATATAATTTGTGTTCTACTCTGGAAGTACTTGTCATGCATTTTTGCAATCAAAAGACACTGACAAGTCAAACTGGTTTCCATCAACTTCTGTTCTCCATTTCTCCCCAAGTACTATACACAGGTGTAGCCCGAGTAAACGCCTATTAGGCGTCTAGTTTACATTCTAGCCTTTTGATGACGTCATGTCCACCAAATGAAATAAGCTTGGGCTACCTGTGGTGACAAGTGATTTTTAAAGGTTTTATTAGTCGTGATTCGTGAAAAGGCCAGATACTTTTGCGTGAATGAATTCATTTTGCAAAGAGTTTTTTGGGACCCTTATTTATAAGTTTTTCAGCGCTGTTAATCTGCTGTTATAAAGCCTATCCCCGTCCCCCTTCGACAATGGAGTTGTTTTTCTGGTGTAGATATTCATCGAAGGCGATAGGATGCAACACAGATCCATCCGTGGAGGAAAAGGACTTATATCCTCAAAATATCACATTTCCCAAATGAGTCCAAAGTCCCTCATAAGTAGGAAATGACTCTCACAGTGCGTGACCCACGAGTCACAACCGTGTTGAGGCCAACTCGGCCTAGTTTCTCACGCGCAATCAATAGTAAGAACATTTGAACTTTGATCGCGCATAGTATCGTAGTTTTGTTTTAAGTCAACCTTAATAAAATGGCAAATTTAGTCGTAGAAACGCTTCAAGTTTTGGGGATATTGCTGCTTCAAATCTTCACTAGTATATTTAGGTTCTTTGTTCCACCTCCAAAGAAAGATGTCTCTGGAGAAATCGTATTTATCACTGGTGCTGGTAGCGGACTCGGTCGCCTCATGGCTCTTCGATTTGCCAAACTCGGATCAATTGTGGTTTGTTCTGACATTAATGCCCAGGCAAATAACTCCACTGTCGAGCAAATTAAAGCCATGGGTCTTCGAGCTCATGGATACAAGTGTGATGTAAGCAAGAAAGAAGACATTTATCGAGTCGCTGAGCTTGTGAAGACAGAAGTTGGTGAGGTGACTATGCTCGTGAACAATGCAGGCATCGTTAGCGGAAAGAAGTTTTTGGAAACTGAAGATTGGATGATTCAGAAGACTATGGAAGTGAACACCATGGCTCATTTTTGGGTAAGAAGATTAATATTCGTTATAATTATATCATTCCCTGCCTTATTACGATTATTAAACTTTTAATGTTCCCCGCTTCCCTTCCGATAGACTTGCCCCGTCTATCTCTATCCCAGGACGAACAGTCGACTGGGCAAACAGTTTATGAGAAGAAAGCAAGATATTTAATCAGTATCCTGGAAATAAGTTTTGATATTCCTGACTCTGTTAAGAAAAAAGCTTTCGTGACGATTAGCTGCCGTTCTGTTTTTCTTCGTGGTTGGCCACAGGTAACCCAGTCTATTTACTAGTAGCATTTTACTTTCTATTAGAAAGAAACCATTAGAAACTGCAAGTTGCGAGGCTATAAACAACCTTATTGATGCAACGTGGAAGCTTGTCAACAAAAAAGTATATAAACTGAACAGTGTCTTCCCTGGCAAAATGTCACTAAATCGTTCGTGAGTTTGATAAACACTTCTGGCACGTAGTTCTGACTTGACCCAATGTCATATCTTTGTGCCAGAAATATTCATCAAACTCACGAACGATTTAGTCACGTTTTCAATTTGAAGGGAAGACACTCTTCAGTTTAGATGCGTTTTTGTTGACAAGCTTTTTCACTGCAGTAACAAATAAAAAATCAAAACAAATGTGCTTCAAAGAAAAGGGGGAGGGGTAGAGGGAGGGGGAGGGGTAGAGAGAGGGGGAGAGGCAGAGGGAGGGGGAGGGGAGGGAGGGGAGAGAAGGGGAGGGAGGGAGTGGGTTAAGGAAGGCATTTAACAAAGAAAGATGGGCCAGATGCAATTGATTTTGTATTGCTATTGACTTGATTTCCATTCATTTTATCCCATTCATCTATCTCATTATTTTCTTCCCTAATTCCCATGATTCTCTTTCCTCAAACAGACTGCTAAAGCATTTCTTCCATCAATGATATCAAATAACCATGGTCACATTGTCAGCATTGCCTCGTCTGCTGGCATCACTGGAGTTAGTGGCCTGTGTGACTATTGCTCCTCCAAGTTTGGTGCTGTGGGCTTTGATGAGTCACTTAGGATGGAGCTATACAGTCTGAAGAAGACTGGAGTGCATACTACAGCCGTGTGCCCTTTCTTTATAAATACAGGCATGTTTGATGGTGTAACTACCAGGTACGGTATGATATTGATATGTCATTGTAAAATCCATATCACTTATAAAATTAGATATTTCCTTGTGTATTACAAGCTGATATTTTACAAGTTGCGTATGTATTTAGCCGAGCCTTTAGGTGAGGCAAAATGCGAGCGATTAGTAAAATGTCAGCCAGTAATACACAAGAAAATATCTAATAAATGATTTATTATACAATTGCTTTTTCGTTGTGTTTTTAAACAGTATTTTTATTATCAAAACCGCCCTTTTTGCAAACCAGTGCCTGCGGGAAAACATCAAACTGGTTTGAAGCCTTGACATTATACAGAGCTGAATATGCAAACTGGATTTCTAGAGGGTATTACCATCCCATATTGGCCCTCAAATGATACCTTATTTGGTAAATTTAAGTCACAATTGTATAATAAATTTTATTGACTACGTCGGTAGACAGCTTTCTTGAATTCGCTTGAAAGGACATGGAGTAAAACATATTCAAGGTGAGGCTGGAGGAGATAACCCTGCAATCTTTTCTGTGAATGAAGGAAGAAAAGGGAGACTCTGCAGAAGTAGTGTATTAATTCATTTGAGCATGTGTGATGGTTGTTATAAGAAACTGCTGCATCACTCCCAATGCTTCCAGTTTCATAAATGGTTTCCAGTACAACAAAACATGCATTGACCCATGACCTCAAGCTCATTCATAAAACGTTTTATGAATTTTCTTTGCTCAGCCGTTGGTTTCTTTCAAAACTTACTGTGCTCCGACATTTCTTTCACCATTACATTTTCTGCTATTGTTATTGCACACTCCGGCTCAATTTTGGTAAAAGTAAAGTAAAGTAAAGCAATCATATTTTACATCGATAACTTGTGACAGTTATTTGACTAACCAATAAACTTGAGGTCGACAGTGTGCTCATTTTACTCCCCTCTCTCCATTAGTGCTCTGTTTGAAGGGTATTTAAAGCTACTTAAAGCTACACAGAAAGGAAAGAAGTTGAAACAAGGATGTGAGATCCGGTCACCCGATACAACTTATAAGTACCGCATCAAAATTAACTGATTTAAACCTGTAACAAACTGGAAATTTAATACATCTAATTATCCAGAATCTTGGATAGTGGCACAACAAAGAAAATGCACAACTTCTGCAAAGTCTCCCTTCCTTCATTCATTCGTGGAGAAGGTAAAAGGGAGACTCTGCTTGCAGGATAGAGGAGACAAAACATTGATTTGAAAATTTCAGTCTCAACTTGAATGTCTTCTTCCATGGTCAGTCATGCAAATGCTTTATCATGAGCTGTCACCTTGTGGTGGTGGGGCTTGTGTGTCTTTATGTCCCCAAGGGCTATATACTCCAGGGTAGGTCACACCAAACCAGATTGGTCTAGGAGGAGAGACCAGGAAAAAAATTAACCAATAAAAAACTGTTTTCCATGTTTGATAGCCTGATCAAAACACACATGATCATGAGGAGCCCCGTACCTCTTATTTTGGTTCATGCCTGCGGTAGCGAAAGTGATTATTGGATTAATGGTGGACCAATGAGGATCACCGTAGTGACTGATGGGTAGTGTTAATTTGATTACAAAATGGCGGCGTTGAGGGGCGCTTGCATGAAGTGTTGTGTGTTTAGTGTGTATTATCTGTCATTACTTCTTTTATCAAGAAATTGGATTATACTTTATTTGGAATTATGGCTATTTTGGCGGTGTTTTCGAAATTCAAAACAAGTTGTCCGAGTTATTCCCGCTCGACCTTTCGTGAGTGAACGATCTAAAATCTTTTTGTGTCCGCATAAAAGTAACAATGTTTCTTTGTGAACGTGAAAGAAAAGACCAAATATTTTTTCATGATTTGATTTTACAAAGGGGGTACAGTGAAATGTTGTTGTTCACAGCGATGCAGCTGAGTTCAGAGTTTACTATGAGTTAGTTTAATTTATTATGTCTGAGAATTGAATCTCTGCCTTAATTCTAAACAGAAAAAGAGCACTGAAAATAGAATTCTTTATAGTCTCAACCCATGGACGAAACAAAGATAATTCCTGGATTTTATTTACTAGGCAAGAATCTAAGAATTATTTCAATTTTAGATATCAAACAACAACCGATAGTTTTGTAGTCAGTATTTGAAAGTAATCATATTTTAGTTCGTCGTAATCGTATTTTAGTTTGACTTCGCCGTCAAATATCTTTTCACTGAACACTGAATGTTATAAGTGTCGTCGAAATAGATGAGCTGATTTTAGACGATATATCGATTCACCTATTCCTTGCTATAACCAAAACATGAAACTTCTCTGTCAACAGTTTCTTTGTTCGAAAGCTATCTTGCTGTGAAAGTTAGTCATTTGAAATGACCATCTTTGCGGTTCAATATCATAGTGTTGACATTTAAAAAACATTTTCAGTTAAAATAAGACTGATTTTCTACTTATCTCCAACACCTTCAAACCACAAGAACTCGGGTTTGTGGTCTATTTGCGACGCCTTCAGAGCCGCGCAAAACCAAATTCAATGGTCCGGGGCTCCTCATGTTAAAAGAACACGAGAGAGCATAGTGGAAGCATGAGCCGTAGGCAAGTGTTTTTACAGCTTTCGAGTGTTCTCCCAGCATTACAAGTGTTTTGATCAGGCTATCAAACACAGAAAAATATTTTTTACTTTCGTTTATAAAATAACATTAAGTGCACAAATTTTTATGAAAAATTAAAAAAAAGTGTTGTGAGTGTGTTTGATACATCAAACATGTCTTAGTGGCCAATCAGAGGGGGATGAAGGGATGGATGGAGGGATGGATGGATGGATATTGTTGGATTAATAAATGAATCTTGAAATACTGAGTCTTTACTGAAGATGATCACAGGCACGCTGATTTATATATCTCTTAAAGGGTTTATGCTTTTGTTATGTGCCTAATGTAGGTTTCCATCGATATTGCCAATCCTTGATCCTGATTGGGCAGTGAACCAAATCATAGATGCTGTCCAAAGAAACAAGCCAGTAATCTATCTGCCAAGGGTTCTCTATCTCTTCTTTTACCTAAAGGGGTAAGTTGTTGTTGTTGTTGCTCATGCTCCTGCTGTTATGTACTGTTGTTGTTGGTTGTTGCTTCTTTGTTGGTTGTTAATAGACCTTTCCCCAAAATGGTGGGCAAAAAAAATTTTTTTAACCTAAGATGTAATGATCCCAGAATACTAAAGAGTATGTCTCACTTAGTAACTGTGCAAAAATTTAGAAAGTTCCAATGAAAATCCGCAGAGATTTTTGAAATTTGCTAATTTTATGTTCAATCTAAGATGTAATGCAATTCATATCTCTGTGAATTTTTATTGGAACTTTCTAAGTTTTTGCAGTTACTAAGTGAAACATGCTTTTTAGTATTTTAGGGATCATTACATCTTAGATTAAACATAAATTATGATAATGAGCGGCAACAATTTTGGAGAAATTAAGATCTACTGTTTTGAAGTTACATGTAGATATCACAAGGACAATATAACCTTGAGTATGCAGAGACGACATTCTTACAAAAATTGTAACATAAAAATGTGATATACTTCCCCCTATTTTGTTCTTTGAGAAATTCTTTTTGAATGTAGTCAGTTTCTACACACAGTTCTAAAAAAAGCCTAAATAATAGAAAACATGACACATTGTGATGCATGTGTGTGTCGATTCCTCAACAGTCTGGAATCACTAAAAATCTTATATGTAGTGGAGTTATATATATTGGAGCAAGTATTATTTGCATTATTCAACTTATTTCATGTTTTAACGATTTTGAAAATTGCACTCTTGTTTCTTTAATTTGAATCCCAGTCTCGTCCTTCCTTCTTTTGTTTTTGCAGAGAAGGTAAAAGGGAGACTCTGCCCACAGGGTACAACAATAGTTAATAGTTAATAGTTAACTATGGTGCAACAATAGGAACCAAGCCAAATTTACAGTGATTTGTAAAGGGAAATTATATATTCAGATGGCCATAACAACCAATTTCTGTGAAACTTGGCATTTAAGGGTGTACTGACATATAAAAATGGCCCGTTGCTAGGGAAATTTGAAAATTCTATATAATGCCACCAAATTGCCATATTGCTTTTGTATTTTGTAGTTTGTCTTCCCTGAGGGAACTTTTGCATTTTATGACCCCATTGCATGACGTCATCACGTGACGTCATAGACACAGTAAAAAGCTATAATTTTTTTCAGCACAGTATATTTGAGAATTTAAAATGCATTTTTTTTAATCTTGAGACCAAGGTGCATAGAATCGAGCATGGGTTTTAAGAATGGTTTCCAAATAAGCCTTTTAGGATTTTTTGAATGTCAAAAATGATCAACTTATGCCAATAACTTTTGTATTTCTCAATTTTTCACAAATCCCATGCTCGGCTTTGAAGAAAAGGCTGTAAAGAATATAAATATTGAAAAAACACTTCGTTCTGATGAAATTCGCCAAAGATTATAGCTTTTTAAAGAAACCGGAAGTAAAGTGTCCCGCGCATACGCAATAAGAACGAAAGTGAGTCCTTTTTGTCAGGTGTGCGTCTCTCTACCGGAAGTTAAATGATTCGCGCCAAAAACGCGCGCGTGTGCGTCTATTCAATTTTGCCGGCCAAAATAAGACCCTATTTTGCATAGCAACTGTTGCACAGCAACGATATATGTCAGTACACCCTTAAAGTTCTTTTTTGATGGGTCTATCCAAATTGAGAATCCAAATTTGATAAATCAAAAATTTTATTATTTTTTGAAATCATCTAGAAGGCTACCAATATACCTTTTTCACAATACACAACTTAACTGCTACTCCATTCATATTTTTACAATAATATACGCATAAAACCTCACTCACCACAGGAACCCCAGAACTGCTATTCCATTCATGCAATCATTTTACAATAATATGCACACAAAACCTCACTCACCACAGGAACCCCAGAACTGCTATTCCATTCATGCAATCATTTTACAATATTATGCACATGAAACCTCACTCACCACAGGAACCCCAGAACTGCTATTCCATCCATGCAATCTTTTTACAATAATACACACAAAACCTCACTCACCACAGGAACCCCAGAACTGCTATTCCATCCATGCAATCTTTTTACAATAATACACACACAAAACCTCACTCACCACAGGAACCCCAGAACTGCTATTCCATCCATGTAATCTTTTTACAATAATACACACATAAAACTTCACTCACCACAGGAAACCCAGAACTGCTATTCCATTCATGCAATCTCCTCACTCACTACAGGAACCCCAGAACTGCTATTCCATTCATGCAATCTTTTTACAATAATACACACATAAAACCTCACTCACCACAGGAACCCCAGAACTGCTATTCCATTCATGCAATCTCCTCACTCACCACAGGAACCCCAGAACTGCTATTCCATTCATGCAATCTTTTTACAATGGATAATACACATGTACAACCTCACTCACCACAGGAACCCCAGAACAGCTATCGTTTTACAAAAATACATACATAACCTCACCACAGGAACCCCAGTAAGTCAGTGAAGTAGAGCACTGATCTGAGGGGTACTCAGAAGATCATAGGTCCAACCCCTCTTCTGGGGCTCACATTTTTTCTGAATATTTATTTCCCTTTTGAAAAAACTAATATCTTTCTAAGGGATGATTCCATTTAAATACTTTCAAAGATTCAAATTGTTTAATCCACTTTTCTCTTTTTTTTTCCACTTAAGATTTTTCCCTTGCTCCACTTTCTTCACTTTGAGTGATTTCTTTGGTGCCAGTTCTGCCATGGATACATTCAAGGGGAGATCAAAGAAAGACTAGGATGCATGATAACATGTTTATCATCATTCATCAACCGATAATTGTACAATATTATATCATATATCATATTCTTGGATAAACAAGGAGAACCCCATTTTTTATTTAGGAAATCATATATTTATCAGAGTGATAATTAATGCTGTTCATAAAAACTGTTTGTTGTGTAGATGGTCCGTTGTAGGGGTACATGGTGAAGGATTCATTTTTATCTGTACAATTAATTTTTGATCAAACACGACAATGTAATGGATTTTACAAGGAAGATTACGGGAAGGATTAATTTTTACGGGAAGGATGAATTTTTGCTCTGTAATTAATTTTTGACTTAAGTGACTTTTTGATGGATGTCTTGACATTAATTTTTTTTGGCACAGAAAAGTTAATTGATATCATTTTATACCATTGAAAAAAAGTAATCAAAAAGTCACTTAGGCCGTTTTCATAGGGAGCCCTTCATTTATTATTTATCAAATATAGATTCCATTTTTCCGTGCATCTGTATTCTAATAGATGCACAGATGACGTCAAAATGTGGTGAGAAGTATGTAACGAGAAGAGTTCGAGAGCCTGACTATCGTTCTCACTACATCTTGACGTCTTCTGTGCATCTGTTAGAGTACAAATCCACTAAAAAAAAGAAATCAATCTCTTTAGATAATCATTGAAACATTCAACCAATGAGAACGCGCGTAAGATTCAATGACGTCATCTATATGTGTGCACTGTAATCACGCACGGTTCTCGGCCAATCAGAGCGCACGTAATATACTAATTATTATGCAAGTAAAACCATCCCAGTGCATACTAATGAAATTTTTCCAATTGTAAATCACGTCCGCAGATAAAAACGTACAGTTTAGTAAACGCTTGTGAAATCCTAGGATCAGATTTCAGCCGTCAGGGATTCGTGCGCCCGCGATACGTCTGAGCCTAGTGGAATCCACAAGAAGTTAGGACTAGTATCTAGTACTTTGGGCGTCATCTCATTTGCATTTTGAAATTTGAAAAAAAATCTTTTATATTTTAGAAAATATAGAGTCAGTATTAGAAATATGTAACTGTTTTTCACTACGCCCTCTAATAAGAAGACAGTGTTTTCAAAATATAAAAGTGGGGTTATAGTTACTTTGACCCACCGCTGCGCACCAGAGCAAAATTGCATCGTGAGTCTTCCACGAAGTACGCATCGGTTCTGCTTTGTAATGATACGTGCGACCAATCTCTTTGCTTAGTCAGTGTGTTTAGATTGTAGTTGCGGGAGTTAATGTAGATTTGCTTTTCGTATTACTATGTATACGAAGTACGCATCGGTTCTACTTTGTAATGATACGCGCGACCAATCTCTTTGCTTAGTCAGTGTGTTTAGATTGTAGTTGTGGAGTTATGTAGATTTGCTTTTCGTATTACTATGTGTGATACTCTAGATTTCAATAAAGCGATTTTTGAATCTAATTGATATACCTTTATTACATAACTGTTATATTACATACGCTTTCATTTGAAAACAACCGTTTGATACGCAAGGTTATCGAATGCAAGGGATTTCATTTCATTTCTAAAGAAATCAAGATACATTTTTCAATATCGAGTAATAATGGCTCAAAGTGCCAAAAACTAGCCCCTTGTGCAAGTTTTAATTCATATTTTGTTTTTGTATTAACACTCAAATTCTGTTTTTATCAGTTAGGAATTAATCTAAGATACAATGCATGTTTAAAACAGTCTTTTGAATTGTTTTAAAGCTAGAGTTAAGGGATAATTGTACTCAGTTTGTTCAAGCAACTTCGATTTATCATTCATTTTCAAAATTCTATTTGGTCTCAGATTCAGATCAAGATTCAGAGTCAGATTAAGCCGATTAAGGGGGTATTTACATGGCACTAAAATCATCCTAGCACTAGGATCATCCTAGCATGCGAATCATCCTACCTGCTATACATTACTGCATTCTGTTTAGTAGATAGAATGATCCTAGTACCTGCGAAGTGAAGACACAAATTTCTATGCCATGTAAACAGAATGCAGTAAATGTATAGCAGGTAGGATGATTCGCCTTCTAGTGCTAATTCCTAGTGCTAGGATGATCCTAGTAGCATGTAAACACCCCCTCGGATATTCGGCCGTCTTCGTTTTCTGAAACAGATATATATACCTATTTCAAAAAATATACATGGTCTGAGATCTGAATCTGAATCTGAGCGAGACGAAAGCAAATTGTTGGCACGAACTTAGAATGAAATATAATATAAAGTGATAAGAGTATGTATGGATGATATTACGCATATTTAAAGATAAAAATTCGTTCTCGCAATTCTATTCGGTCTTAAATTCAGATTCAGATTCAGATTCGATGTCAGATTCAGATCTCCGACCGTCGACTTTTTCTGAAACTGGAGTATATAGTTTTGAAGATATCTGAAAATCTACTTAATTTAACAATTTAACTTCTACCCATATTCCCTTTCGGGTGAGTCGCGTAGGCTTCATACCGACAACGTTTATTGAAATAGGTGTATGATTATGCAAAATCTTGAAAAAAGGTAGGATGATTCATCACTACATACATTTACTAGAAATATGCAAATATCGAGCTTGGGTTCCCTGTGAACAAAACTATTAGACTCCTTCGCAGCCGTTATTAGTCTAGCTCCCATTCCGCTGCGGTCCGCTCCCGCCAGCCACTAAGGTTCACGGTGTTCACTAAGGTAGTTAGTGGCTGGCGGGAGTGGACCGTAGGGGAATGGGAGCTAGTCTAATAACGGCTGCGAAGGAGACCAGATTTTAGCGCGAAAACGAGAAAATCTCTAAAAGGATTGAGATAAAAAGATTAACAACTAAAACTCAAACGGAATGAAGAAGCATTGTCGTGTCTCTTCAATGGCCCGTCATCAGAAAAAAGCCTTTAGTGCTTGCATGCTTGCACTCAAAGAATGAAGAAGCTTTGTCGTGCATGTCTCTTCAATGGCCCGTCATAAAAAAGAGCCTTTAGTGCTTGCATGACTATCAAAGATTAATCGCGTCCCCGTCCTATCATGTCCTATGGTAATTCAATTGTGATTTGAAAGCCTTTCTTCACCCTGGAATAACGGTGTCAATTACCAATAATCTGAGTGACCCACTCTAAGGGTTCTTCTCATCGTAACGAGCTGTCACTGAAATGAAAGAAAAATAATACAACACGCGACAACACTCATCGCACACTACAAACAGCTTAAAATAGTACCCCTTGGTCTGTATACTTCGTGTCGCACTCCGACCCGTTAAACTCGTCACATTATCGGATATTGCTATATTTAGCGTTGACCTTCATCTTTGTAAAACGCGTTGAAAAATAGAGTTAGCGCATCACGTACAACGAATCTCTCCTGTTTTAGTCCCGTCTACGCTATGCCGTGTACTTTAATTGGAAAATAACTGTAAAAGAACTGGAATTAAAACAGGTGGTTTGAAGAGGTTGTATATGGAGGAATGCCAGGAATGTTCAGTTGATCTAAAGACCTACGGCTCATTAATCTTGCTCCATCATCAAATCTTGAGTGTAAATTTACTAGTGGATGAATTGTGTGGAATTTTGTTGTGTAAGGAAATTTATTGCACTTGGAAAAG
Organism: Telmatactis stephensoni; assembly: GCA_029948255.1. NCBI lineage: Eukaryota > Metazoa > Cnidaria > Anthozoa > Actiniaria > Isophelliidae > Telmatactis > Telmatactis stephensoni. The sequence goes on along the minus strand of JALIZF010001727.1, from coordinate 515,847 downwards.
GACAAAGAATCTCAAAAACTTGATTCTGTTTTGATTATGACTTCTTTATATAGTATTACAGCGTTGTTTATGAAGGAATGTTAGAATGGCGATGCATTGGTCAGTAAATCTAATACTCAGGATATTCCCCAAAATACGGCACTCGACACTATCTGTTCACTTTTCGTGTTTTGCATTGTTTTTGGTTATTATATTGCCAGCTATTTTTGTGCTGGTATGCAAAGGATGTTGATCACTGTTTATTTGCAAAAATACTCTGAAGTCTAACGAATTTTTTTCCAACGAATTTTTCATCATCATCATCATCACACTTTATTTAAATTTTTGTCCAGTAGAGAAACATTACCTTTTTTATAGATATACAAATAATTTACATTAATTTTACATGTCTACATATAGACATTTATACATTTATACATTTATACATATATACATATATTACATATTTACAATGATATTTTACATGTTGCCATTGCAATATAATTTGATTGTGTTTATATACAAAGATATATAATAATAAAGATCATTGAAAATGATATATATAATAATAATATAATAATAATAAATACATACATGCATACATATAAACACATACATATCCTATTGGCAAAAGTATAAAAGATATGAATTCGAATCATGCAAGGTAATGTTTATCTCTAAAGGTGAGGCGGTGCAAAAGAATTTTTGTCCCATATTGGTACGTTTTTGTGCCATCGCAAGAAAAATTCACAGACGCTTGATTGCAGTGATCACATGAAATATTAAAAGAAGAGTCAACAAAGATTATAGATACGACTAAGGAAATAATTTGTTCTTTTTTTAATTACATAATTTGCTAGAGCGTTGATTGGCGGTCACGCAGATTGAAAAATTATTGTGACCTCTTATTAATTGAAACGAAAATAACATTTATTTTTTGTTTTTAATTATTTGTTTGTTTGGTTGCATGGTTGGTTGGTTGGTTGCATGGTTGGTTGGTTGGTGGGTGGGTGGGTGGGTGGATGGGTGGGTTGGTTGGTTGGTTGGTTGGTTGGTTGGTGGGTGGGTTGGTTGGTTGCATGGTTGGGATGAGCTAATTGATTGGTTGGTTGGTTGATTATATATCGGTCCAATAAGTTAAGGCGCTAAAGTAACTCGTTCGCAAAGCATACAGTGTCCCCTATACTCATTTCCAAAATAAAATCACGCCAAAATATTTGGTCTTTTCATGCGTAACTTAACGGATAATTAAAAAATATCTTTCACGTTCACAGAAAATCAAAAGCTGCTTTCACGTGCACGTAAAAAGATTCTAGACCTTAAATCACGTTTCACGTCAAAATAAATCAGCCATTTACGTTTCACGCAAAAGGTATAGGGGACGCTGAGCATAGCTACGACTCAACAGTGTTGAGCTATTCGCTTGGAGTTTATAATACAATATTCATTGATTATGACGTCATCGGAACACGATATCACAAAAGTACGGCAAAAAGATAATTAAGCTTCTCCAGTTCAGTAACTTAGCAGTCAGAGGTGAAAAAGTTTGATTTACCAATAGCACTATCCACGTATGTACATTTCATGCATACTGTCAGTCTCTGGATGATAACTCCATGAAGGACCGTTAGCTGATATGGGTCACACCCATCCCGTCGTTTCATTTGAATAAAACTGACGGCGATGAGCTCAGCTTCGAGGTTTTCCCCGAACTTTGAACGCTTCACTTTTTACCAAAGGAGGTACAGGACAACGGAAATGAGGCTGATGATTGCTGTAGAGCATTTAGTGGCTATTAATTTTCTTTATGTATCGTAAAATAGGTGAGGTATAATCGCTTAATTCTCAAGCTAAACATAGAAACATTTGAACCCTTAATATAAGTGTAGCTACTTACGAAGAAGGAAGAAACTGCATGGAAACATTTTATGACATCGACATACAAAGCACGTTAATTTAATAAGGGACACGAAGTTCTTACGATTGTTTTTAGAGTCTCAATACGATGTAAAACGTATTTTTCAATCCTTTGGTTGTACTACTGGAAGCTACAACATGTTTCTCGTGTAGGAATGACCTCCTATTCTTATATATAGATTGTTCTTATTGCTTTATTAAATTATGCCAATCCTCACGAAGCTGTAAATAATCATCTGATAGAATGAATGAACTCTTATACATGAAGTACTGCCCTCTGTATTTTCTATTGGTGCTTATATGCTATAGAGAATTAGCTCTTTTGCGGCATAGTGTTGCTGCGAGAATTGATCCTAAAAATGGCAGACAAAGTTGCATAAAATTTCGTGTCGACGATCGCGTCCTTTTCATTAGTAACAGACTGAAGTACTTGGCTGTGTTTGCATGGAAAATTTCGTCCCTGGCTATACTAAAACAATTAAGTCAGTCAGGGGCGGCGCATGCAGCATTATTATCAAAGGTGTGGGGGAGGGAGCTAAGTCCTTGACATCGTACATTTTTGTTGCAGTGGAGCTCTCCCCTCCAGCTCCCTCCCCCTCTCCCCGTCTGCACCGCACGTGTAAGTGTAAGTGACGAACTCCCACCGGGAACGCCCACTCTTGTCCCCGTATCCATGTAAAGGTGTTGGCCAAAAATCATGAAAAAATAATTTAATGATAAATGTGGTTGAAGCTATAAAGCGACGTTTCGATGTCAACGCGACAATATCCTCAGGCAATGGATGGATTGGTAATATAATGAATTGTAAATTACAATCAGTAAGACACACTACATGTAAAAATGTTCGACAAATATACAGAAGGTTACGTGTTCCTTGGCATCCCTTTCATTAACAGTAACATACTTAGACTGTTTAAATTTGTAGAGCACTTGCTGTCTTTCCCCTTCCGGGCCCGGAAATTAACAATAGTTTATTCCTCTCCTGACAATTATGTAGGTCACGAGGTATATCGTCTGGTCTGCTAACTCTTTTATGAAGCTAAACAAGCTAGACGAGAGTTCGTTCTACAAGATGAGGCTAGGTAGAGCCAAACCAATTAACTAAAAGGCTTCCCTTAGCTTAGTCGGTATATGGTTAATAGTACAAGGAGCTCCTTACTAAACCACTGTTTTTACTTAGGTCTTTACTTTCCAGTTAAACCTGAGTCGTGCTCCAAAATTGTCTCTCTATAGTTTGCATAAAGATAAGGTTATAAAGTGAGTAATAGTAAAAGATATCGACTAACTAAGATAAATCTAATTTCCTGTTTACATCACATTTCGAGTCAAAGCGAAACCTTACGTTGGTCTTATGTTTGGGCTAAAGTGAGAGAGGGTGTGTCACATAGGAAACTATACACAAATCCTATAATGAATCGAAAACGGTCAAGGTTACAAAGCGGGAAATGATTAATTACCAGCAAAATAACTCAAAAAGACACGATTAAGGTTCCTTATCCTGATTTATTTCTGTGTAAAGCTAATTACATGTGACAGAGGGACAGAAAAATGATAAATGTTACAATCATATGTATCCGTAACAATTAAAAAACTTGTTTAATTATTTCTTTTTGTTGCCCAATGCTTGAAGGCGAAAAAATCTCTTCTTAATTATTATAACTTTTAGGAAAACCTTTTACACTGATATACTCCTGCTAGATGTGCTGTATCTAGTGTTGTTTTCAAGGACTGATCTCTTTTTTTCTGGCAATAGCTTCCTCATCTTCCCTAGGAAGCTAGAGAGGACTTCTTGTCTTTTTATGATGAGAATTTCTTGCCAATATGATTACAAAATGATACTTTATACATGCTGATCAATACTGTTCGTTTTCAAGGGAGATTCTGTCTTCTAGTCTTCCCCATCTAACCTGAGAGGAACTCGAAACTACCTCTATATTTTAGATTTCTTCTAGTCCGCATTAATATTGTGGCAAAAATTGTTACAGTAACAGTCCACGTGCTGATTCTACGTATTCGTTTTCAAGAACCTCTACTTTCTTCCCCTTCTAAGATCTCTAGCTAACTAACATAGGCAGAAATAGCTACGATTGGTGACCACTCGATCAGATCTACCTCTTCTTCTAGCTAGTACTGTGTAAACGTTTTTGTCGCAAAGGCTAACAAGTAACTTTATTCCTCACAAAAAGTTTTTAAATTCAACGTCGCGTCTGCTCGTAATTTGGCGACATTCTCTCCGCTTCTGGGGACGGGAATGTTTTGTCTCTTCTCATTAGAGATAAAAGTTTATATGGACGCTGAGATGATAGCCTTCAGAATTTACAAAGTACTTTAGGCTAATCGCTTATATTAGATCGGGAACGTTTGTTGTTTCTGACTTTAAAACACTTTTAAGGACTCCTTGCAGGAATTCCCAAAGTGGGGTCAAAACAAGGAAAAGTTTTGGTTGTACATGAAAAATGTTCGATGCTCAGGGGTGAGAAAAACTATTGTTTTGTCTCCCAGACAGCTGGTGAGTACTGCGAGGGGCCTACAATTAAAAAAAAAATCACGTTACGTTATTGCTAGGTTTCAACCATTCCCCTGAGAATGAATCAATGAAAATACAAAGGAGCGTTAGGCAAGTTGGATGAGCAAACAAGCGATGCTAAAGAGAAGTATTTTGTTGAAGTTCATCCAAGATGGCTGCAGTGACGTCACATGCAATCCAGAAATTAACAGCTTTCTGAGAAGACTCACCAGTTTTTGGTCGAAAAATCTAAAACTTTGAGAGGCCTTTTAATTAATGCAGAAACAACAAACTTTGTTTAACGTTTAATGAAACTTGACTGTGGTTTCAAGATTTTCAACAATTTCCTTTTCTTTGTCAAGGAATGCCAATATGTGTTTTTGTCATCAAGAATGATTTTATGTTTACAATATTGATAGTTCCTGTTTTTTGCAGTTGTTTTCTTAATACGCCACTCCTCTGTTTCTCAATGATGTCATTTGTATAACATTCCGGTCTTGTAGATAACGGTAATTTATTCCATCTAATGCACAACAAATTTGACGCTAGTGTGAACGCACGATTTCATGACACTAAGTTAGAACAAAAGAAACAGCATGTTATGATGAAGACATACCGTAAACTGCTTCTTAAAAGCCCCCTGGTTATAAGCCCACTTGACAGCAAACAAAAAGAAACAAAAAAGATATCTAGTCCGATTATATGTCCGACCACTTATAAGCTCACTCCGAAATATCACTGTAAATTATCGTTGGTATTTGAAAAACAGCAAAATATCAGTTTAGAAAATTACGTAAATGCGCTTTTGGTCTCAATTTTGCATGGTTATGAAACGATATTTTTCAGCCCCGGATATAAGTTCAATTCCCCCATTTAAGTCTCCTGAAAACCCAGAGCTTATAAGCAGCAGCTTAATGTACATATTTTGTCCCGATTTTACAACTGACCTTCAACTGACCTTCAATAAAAACATAACTGCTATATCTTTAATTGCCTGGGTGTGTTACGACAATAATGAGCTCCTTGAACGCATACAACGTAAACACAAGTTAATGTAACAAAAAATTCACAATATTTGAAACTGTTATGGCACGTGTTATGGGGAAGAAATGTTTTGCCCTGACTTACAACATTATCATATAACTACATGCTAAATATTATAGTCTGGTGTGTTGTATACTGACAGTAATGCACTCCCTTGAGCTCTGAACTCAATAAACAGAAATCAGTGTAACACAACAAGCCCTTTCTAGGAACGAGCAAAAGAAGGGAGATATCCAGCTACGCTCGTTAAGTTCCTCCTTAATTTTTTTCCACAAGGTTAAGCACCATTTTTATGCAATAAAAACCTGTAAATCAGTTCTTAAAAGTCTCTGCTCCTTACATTTTCCAGTGTTAATTACTCGTCTACAATTTCTTTCTCATACGAAAACAGCCTTTAAGCATGTCAAGGACCATGCGTTCCTTTGCGTCGCTTACTGCCAAACTTCAAGTGGTTGACGCTAACGAATAGCTTTTTCAACCCCCTGCTCAAAATGATTTATTTGTGCCTGTCGAGACGACTTGAACCCATTATTAAGGTCGAGCGCAATATTGATGTTTTTGATCCTGGTTACTGACTCCCACTCTACGCATCGATCCGAAGACGGGAGATCATTTCTTTTTAAAACTGTCGGAAAATATATAGAGTTTAATCATGTTTGAGTTTAGGCTATCAAATGTTTCTTTAGATAACAATGCTTTGTTAAAGTCGAGGATGGTATTTGTGGGCGTTTCAAGGAGGAACCTTAAGGCTTTATTGTTTGCATTACGATAACGTACTCCATGGCCATTTTATTGATAATATCAAGGCCTGGACAAAGGCCAAGAGAATTTGAACTTGAAATACGGACCCATTTAGAGCTCTTCCCGATCTACATGACTCAAAATCGAGGACATAACAAACAACCTTTCTAAATGTCTGTTTGTAGTTCATATAGCAAGAGATTGATATGCATAATGGCAATTTCAGCGTTGCGCGTAACAGCACAATTACATCATGTGTCAGTGTATCCACCCCTGCAAATGCTGCGTGCAACAATCGCGGAAGTAGATATTGCAGTATTGAAATCAAGTTTTGCTTCTACAATATTGCACGCAACAAACTGCGTCGTATAGCAAAGAAATGACAATGGCTGCCTCTTTGCTTTTTAGACTTGATCTTGTTATGAAAATTAACCTTTGTAATCATAGAGCTTGACTCTCTTCTCAAGGCAGTATCGCGCAACGGTGCAGGAAAAGTTGCATCGAGTGACAATTGTCAAAAATGTTTCAATTCAAGATTGCGCGCAAACTTTGCAAGAAACGTTGACATCGTGTGTCCCGGCTTTGACTTTCTGTCATATCAAGAATACGGTATTTTTCATCTCACTCTATGGTTTCCCTTTCTTGTTATCACCATCCATTTAATTTGTGGACGAAGTAAAAGTCGAAAACTTAATTGGATGCCCCCTGCCAAATTCCATGTTATAGTTGGAAAACCATAGAAACTACTACGTCTTTTGCAGTAACAGAAGATAGGATAAACCAAGAGTTGTGAAAACGCAAAAGTAAAGCTATCTATTCCCAGTAGTGACTCATAGTGACTCAACTGTTAAAAAGAAAAGAAAACTTTTCACCCTAATTTGAAAGCATACAAGGTCGTCCCAAAGCTTTAATTACAAGTTCCATTAACTAGCCTGGTTCACACTAGCTATACATAAGTACCGGATTATCGCAAGCAACATACACAGACTCTGTAATGTACTGATCATTGTCAGTGATCGGCTTTTCTCACACCTATGTGATAAATTCAATACTGAGTCTGCGTAAACTTGTTGCTTGTGCTTCTGCTGATGTCACTCGTTAAAACAATATCTTTTACCCGGGTCTTAAAGTGAAAGTGATGTGAAATGAGATTACCACAATCCGGGAGATTGAGTAAATGCCACTGCATGGTACCATAATTGCCTGGCCATGGACAAGTGACTGGACAAGTTACAAGTATTGAACCACCCGCAAGATGTCTGGAGTCTAGCGTTGGCCTGTCACAAACACGTAGTTTGTAGAATCGAAGACCATCTTCTGAAGAAGTTGCTCCCAGAGATGGTCTTCCATTCTACAAACTGCATGCTTGTGGCAGACCATGCAACACCAGGGTCCAGAAATGCCTGCAGGTTTCTCCAGTATCTCTGTAAGTTGTCCAGGCACTTGTCCAGGCAATAATGGTACCAATGGCATTTACTTAGTCTCCCAGGGCGTGGGAATCTAATTTACTGTAAGAGAATTAGTTGATAATTTGATTCGGAAGTCGTATCAGCCGACAAGAGTCTGCATAAATGATTTATGATTTGTCAATGTTGATTCTTCCGCTTGCAGTATATCAAACGGTAAAAATTGGCAATGAAGTTAGCTTTAAAACTTCATAATACTTCTCATGGAGACATCCGTAACGAAGATTATAAAAACTCGAATCCTTTTATTAATATATATAACTTTAGTTTTGGATTATTAAAAAAGTGTAGTTATAAGAATCCGGTTACAGATGCATGCATCTAGTTTCCATAAGGTATTGGTGATGTTATCTTTCTGAACACATGCAAATCGTAGTTGCTCTGTTTATGCAGTGTCGTCAACTATACTTGAACAATAGAAATAGGAGATAAAGATACTGATGAAACGTAGCCAAAACTTTAGGAAAAAACACCAGGCAATGTGTTTAAGTAAACAAACTTTCGCAACTGAAAGAATCCTAGTCAGCCAATCCTTTGTTATTGTTTACCTTCGGAAAATAAAGCTGATATACCCTCACAAATTTCGAAATAATCATCCCAAAAAAGTATGATACCTGGTTAACAATATTGCAGGTATTTGAAAACACTGCATTTACTTAATGTGGGAAAATCAGCCGATGGAAATGGGTGCTTTAGATGCATGTCTCGTTTTCTGTTCAACGAAATGGCGGTGACTAGGATTCTTAAGGAAAAGTGTTTACAGTAAACTTCATTCCAGACAAACACACAAAAGACAGACAAGTGTTTACAGGATGTAGTACAGCATAAACAAATAATCTTCAAGAATAGAATACATAGAAGAAAGTGTTTACAGGAAACTTTATAACCCACAAAAGATAGACAAGTGTTTAAAGAATGTTGTATCGGACAATCAAATCAAAAAATTAAGCAAAACTTCAGGAAAAATTTGTTTACCAGGAAACTGCCATTGTAGTAACACATAATTGAAAGACCGACAAAACTTAAGCGAAACAATGAAACCCAGAACCCACTGATAATTTGAAAGATAACAGAAACGCTGTAGCAGTAGTGTTTACAGGAAACCCTTCCACAAACACACCCTTAACAAAAACTTTTTATTTGGATAAAAAATGTGCGATCAATACAATGTTCATTTGCATAATTTCAAAAAGCTTCAAATACAGCACTGGAAAGAAATAGCCTTAATACTCTAGATCTCCCAGCACCTCAAGTATCCAGTGCTTCATTTTCACCCTTGTTGTACAAACATTTGTACATACAATCCTGTGGGAAATTCATCAATAATCAATTCCTTTCTCCCTACAGGAATTCAACTTCTGTACAAATATGTTTGTATCAACTTATCGTCGCCCAAAGTTCATAGTTGTCCTTTCACGACCCAATGCCATCTGTTTCTCCTCTAAACACGCTAGGAAGCCATGATTTAGGGATTATGTGAAATTAACAGATTGATACTTAGTGAAATATGACGTGTTAATTAAATTAACACCAGCGGACTCGACCAGAGCGAAAATATATCTCGGTGTAGCAGTACTGAGTGTCAGCATCGCTGCTCAAGGGGTTAATCTCATTTATTTTCATTTCAACTGTATAAATGCTTCGTACCAGTGTTTAGATTTGGTTTGATGTTGCTGGAATGTCAGCCACGCAAAATGGTATTTCATAATTTCTTTCCACAATCAAAAACAGATTCTATAAAACCAAGCTCTTATAGTTGCCTTTCATTCAGCACTCCTTTTAATCGCGAGTATTTACAGTGCATGTGATAGTTTATCAAGTAATTCCAATGGCGTTACATCACTTCAAGGCAGCGCCTTCAGCATCCTTGCTCACGACTCCAAACACCACCGACACGTCAGCTTAACTTTTGATAAACAATCTGTGAAACCATTAAGCTTGTTTCCTTATACAAACCTATCACGAAGATTTATGACCTGCGCGTCTTCACACTGTGTAATTTATCCACTTGGAGATAACCTCATATTTTGTCATATTTTGATTTTTGTAGTGATTAGATCAACTCGCCTGCTCAATTTTGCTCCTAATAGTTGAACTTGAGGGTCTTTGTTTCCAAGATGTTTCTTCTTTTCCTAGTGGGTGGTAGGGTATCATGGCTGATTCAACGACGTGATGATTGCAAGACTAATGGTTTAAACATTTACATCGCATTTGAGACGTCTGCAAGTTAACATTTGCATCTCGATCTTCATCTCATACAGCCAAGATACGTCTCAAGTGTACCGTGAACCGAAGGTCATCGTCAAGAGAAGTATCGGATCACAATATAGCTATTAATCTAGGTAGATAATCTCTTGCTCGCACTTTTTATCTTTAGTCACACAGATTATCTAAAGACCCACTTGATGAACCTAGTAAGACTGTTTTGGTCGCTTTGAAATCAACCTGTTTGGTTCTGAGGGTTTCTAGAGCCCGCTGTTCCATCGGTTTTGATGTAAAATAAAGATTATGCAGTCACGCTGACCTAGTTTATTTTTAAAAAGTATGATCGATAAAACACGATCCTGCATTTCAGTTCATCCCATTGCAATCATCACCTAAAGTGCTTTTCAATACTTGGACTTTTTTCAGATTCCAACTCAATGTTTCGAAATCCATCCAATTAAAACATCGCTTACAAACATGAAGAACCGTAATCCAAGCCTCTTATGAAAACTCGTTCCTTATAACATCGCAAAGAAAGCCTAGATGTTCTGCTTAGTTTCAAAGGTCTATCTAATTAGGAAATGTCCGGAGACCATTTAATAAACGATGCACGATCCGCCGGTAAAATTCTAGTTATGTTCAAAATGACAAATGATCTGTTATTCTAAAATTACCAGTCCGGGTTGCGTCGATCTAGCGAAAACGCACAGTCAACAGTCACTGAAAAAAACAAATATTTTCCCATAGTTATGTTAATAATCTCTCACGCTTTACGCGGATGAATAAACGTAAACAGTAGTAAATGATAACAATTAGAATAATATACAATCAAGTTCAAGTCCTTGGTTGTATTATTCGGTGACTTGGTTTATCCAATGAAATGATGAGTAGGGTTTCAAATTACATACTGTCCAATCCTGGGGTTTAAAATCACACAGGTTTGAATCAAATCACAAAACGTTACTCACAATAAGACATGAGCTAATTAGTGCCAGCAAAATGATCATCATAGCTTGGGCGTGACGGAAAAAAGTTAATTGCCATACAATACATTCAATAATGTGGGGGCATTATAGAAACTGAAAATGAGCTAATCGTCATTCAAGCGGTTCATAGTCATTCCTAACAACAAGTGTTCATTTGGGAGATAGCGTTGAAGCGGGACCATGCTTAGTGCCTACTGGATCCTAAGTCTATTCTTCATAAACAATTCCATACTAATCCACCAACTCTGCGGTGCGTGTTGCGAGAAGCCCAAGAAGAAATTAGACAAGAAATGGGAGGCTTTACGAGAGCCTCTTTTACGTAAGCGAGCGCTGGAACTTACACAAAAACAAATGCTTAACGTTTTAGGACTCAATGAGATTCCTCGACGCAATCGACGTATCTTACGTCCACATACATTTATGATGGATTTGTATAATACGCTGTCGCGCGGTGCCAAGCACTGGAAGGCCAAGGAACCGATTCGAGGAATGATCAACACTGTTCGTGGAGTAGTCGATCAAGGTCAGTCGGTTACAAACACGTACTTTACTGTGTTATTACAAAGTCTACACTAGTGTTGTGATTCAAATTTTTTTAAAGTGGCGTTGTTTTTTGTTTGTTTTTGTGATTTTCTGCATAATTTTTGCTTGATTAACGCCAGTTAATTATTGCGAAGTTTCTAGTGATCTTACACTAAAAACTATCTCGTTCTTCCGCACAGAAATTCATGACAGGTCAGTTGCTCAACCGCATCATCAACTTTACGTCTTCGACTTAACCACAATTCCAGAAACCGACAGACTTATTTCTGCTGAGCTGAGAATCCTAAGAAAACCCAAACTACTAAGCGAAGAAGTCGTATCTGAATACGGAACGGCTTTCAAAGCCACAGTTCATATGAAACGGATGCCATTCTTGACAAATCAAATACCATTTATACATGGAAGACTTGAACCGCTGGATTCTTTTTCATTTGACATTGCCGATGGCGTGGAAAGGTGGCAGGTATTAACTGTCACCAGGGCTGTACAGCGTTGGCAACGTCCTATGAGAAGATTACACTACCTTCAACTTACTATACAGTCTGTTTTGAACGGCAAATTTGTGGATCCAATCAAACTGGGATTTGGGAAGGAAAACCGACCTCATAGAAATCAAGCACTTTTGGTTGTATTCTTAAATGATGGTAAGACCAAACTTAACGCACCAACTGAAAAACATTCGAGTAAAACAGAAAGGAAGAAAAGTTCTAAAAAGCAGGAAAACGAGATGGAAGATGACAATGAACAAGACTTTCACTCGAGAGTCAAACGCGGAGCACGTCGTAAAAAATATCGATGCAATGTTCGACCATTACCCGTAGATTTTGAAAAGCTAGACTGGGGTAGCTGGATCATCGCACCGCGTGGATATAATGCGGGGATTTGCAGAGGTGCTTGTAGCTACCCACTTGAAAAGCGCTTGAGACCGACTAATCATGCTACGGTCCAAACAATTTTAAACACCGTAGACCCCTTAGCGGTTCCTCCGGTGTGTTGTGTTCCTAATAAACTAAGTTCTCTTGGAATTTTGTATACGGATCCTGGAGGGGATATTGTGTACAAACAGTACGAGAACATGGTCGTGGAACGATGTGGTTGTACTTAGGAATTCAAGGGGAACTGACACACGGAAACTACAAGGGAAATTCTGCGAGAAGCGCGGGTTTATTTTCAAGAAAGTCACAAAGGTTCAACTCCAAAATGACCCCGCAATACAGAAGAGAGTGTAGACAGCGAGGGCCTGTTGTGTGACGCTGAATACTAGAAACTAATTCGGGGTTTTATTCTATTCAGGAAGCGATTGTCAACATAGTATCGACAAGTAACTCTCATGACTCGTATTGAAGCAAAGTGTTGAGATGACGATCAAAGTCGCACGTGTACAATGACCGTACATCCTTTCACCTTCTCATCACTTCAAGTACATAGCTATAGCCTTGAGGAAGATATTGTTGTCGGTTTCTCTTTTACCCCCGTAACTCTACTCCAAATGGCATCAAATCCTCAAGAAATTAAAAGAACGCATGAAATTTTACCTCGCGGAATGACTATGGTTTGACTTATCGGAGCGCACAAAAGAGAGAGACGGCAAAGCCAAATAAACTCACTGCTATTTACTTTAAGTGATCCTTAGGGCAGCAAGATGGATATAATCTTATTATTCATTAGCAATGGATTGTTCTAGCAGTAGGCAACGACAGTGATGATCTCCTCGATTAACGACTAATGTTTATGCCACGTTGATCGGCCGTGGGGGGTGTAGTTACAAATATTACTCTTTTGCCCCAAACTGGGATAAACGAACCGCTTTTTTCGCTAACTGCTGTGGGGACACGTATTTCCTTTCTTTGTTCACTGACTTGTGTTTAAAGGATTAATGTTTGGGGTCGCTAGAATTATTGATTTTGGTATTTACGCGCTTTGAAAACAATGCACAAAAGATAGAAAAAAATGTTGCCGCTGCGGCCTTGTGCCTTTGTAATTGTTCTGAGATGGTATGTGAGCAATACAAACTGATAAGTCCGGGATTAACATCATAAATACTATGTATACAATCGCTAAATCGAAGGAAATTTTCCATCAGATCTCACAACACTAGGCAAAGCAATCAGAAGTTTATTTAGGTGGATCCTCTTGTGGCGTGGAAATCTGAGAATAACGTGAAAAATAGCGGAAAATTTTGATTTTATTGGCTCTTGGCGGGTCATCAAAACCACATCAAGTATTAGGTCCGTCAATGGTAATGTAAATATTCCAAGACTTTATTTATTCACGATAGTACTTTCACTTGTATGTGTACTTGGTACATATTGTATGTATGTATTAGGGCCTATTTTATACAGGAAACTACATCTTGTCACTATAATTAAAAACTATAAAATCTGTACATAAGACATTTATTTGTACTTCGTCAATCTTCGTGTCAGATTCGTGCGCTCGGTTGAAGCAGAACCCATAAAACTTTCCCCGTCAGCCGCAAATGTCTCTAGGTTCCTAAATCTTTTTATGCAAATGAAAGCTACAGAGATTAGGCTCATTAAAGATATACAAAGATTTAGCCTGTCAAATTCTGTCACTAATTCTTACTAATAAATTTTTTTACCGTTTAGATGAGGATTGTAAAACTTGATATAAAAAGCATTATCTTGGTATATTTAAACCATCTCGTACACATTTATACAAAGTTTCCTGTGAAGCTTTTGAAAAACAGACTGCGCGGAGACTTTGTCGGCTCCAGCAAGACTAACACTTCATGTCCCGTCTGAAATTCAATTTCCCAAGTTCGCTGGGATCAAAGAGTACTTGAACATCTCTAATGATCATTTGCCCAATATGGCGTTTCCGTTGCCGAATTTGTTTCTTGCTGGTCAAGGAGACCCTTTCAAATTAGGGGGTGCTCGAATACTCGTCGATAAAGAACGAAATAATTGAGTAAACAGTTGCTCAAGTTAAAGTAAACTTAGGGATAACAAGATGGCACGAATTTAGGGGTCCATTGTTTTGGGAAGGATAATTAGTTTTGGTACGCACTCACGTATGTTCGATTCATTTCGGTCAATGGTCACAGTTTGACGTCGCCGTTATCTGACGTCATAAGTGGTAAGTTTGTTTTCAACGACTCTTGCAGAAATCAAGTGATTATTTAATAGCTATCGTCAAGGTTTTATTGTGTGTACCCCTTAGTTAGCCAACTCTGCCATTCTTTGACAAAGTGCTGATTCAACTAACCATTGGTTGTTGACATGATGAGGCTAGGGGCGGGTGGGGTCAAAATCATCTGCATATATGGAAGTATCAAAATGAACGCAAACCACGGAATCGTGGAGGAATCGAGGAGAGTCATTTAAATACTACTCTAACCCAAACTTCGGAAGTGGGGAGATGTGGATTATTGATCAATAATGCACGTATTTTTTCTATAGTGCACGCATATTATATTGAAAAATGAACGCATATAAGCACTATTTTTCTAACGACGAAAAAGTGTTGATAAGCGCAGCCTCTCAACACCAATTCAGCATGCGAAATACCAAGTGGAGTGCTTGAGCCGTCTAATCATTTTATCTCTGACGTGATGAGTTGAAATCCACTGATCTTAGCCGTCCCTTTTTACAGATGTTTGCACGAACCGCCAAATCTTATTCTGGTCTATTTTCATGCAAATTCATCTTGAATGGCAAATAAATCGACTCAAGTAATGCTACGTCCATTTTAGTTCAGATCAATTTTAAAACCTTGATCAGTAAAGATTTTGATATACATAGTATAAGGATATTTATTATCAGAAACTTACGACGTTTTGGTGTCATAATGGCGTCACGATGCACCTACCGAAATTAAACGTCGTGAGTTTCTGATAATAGATATCCCGGCTTATACTATGTATATCAAAATTTTTAAACACATCTTTTTGATGCGGTTTGGCCTCTAGTACAGTCCACACTAAAACGACGTTTTTCTTTTGTCCATGGTGGAAAATAAAGAAAAAGATGAGTTTCCAAATTTGTCTAGATAAGTGTTAGCCTAGCATATATCCACTTGAACCACAAGCAGCCACAATGCTACTACGTGAACCTTCTTATAAAATAACTTATTAAACCTTTTAATAATTAGAGCGCAGAGAAGGTAGGATAAGTATACAGCGCTCCACTTTTTTTCAAATGCACGTTGAAAATTAATAAATAATAAAATGATTCTACCATGACAAGATTTATTATTAAACTGAACCAAAACTTAGTTCCTCGAACATACACACTTTTAAATTAAAAGTTAATTCTCCGTGGTCCTTGACTGTGTATTCGCATACCAGATTAACTACTACATTACATACGGGGTGTTTTAAAGATCGTGTCCCTGAATTTTTTCATTTCGTTATTTCGGAAAGCTTTGAAAGCTTTGAAAAGCTTTTTCTGGAATCAAATTTCATGTCAAGCCTTGTACTAGTCTGTTTTTAGTAGTCTTAGTACTTAGACGTTATTCGATGGATTGCATTCTCTTCTCAAAACTAATCTCAAAGTATGCGTCTCGTTTTCGTTTTTCAGTTCGCAATTTAGCAGTCCTGAGATTTCCGATCATTTCTGTCCATTCAATTTCAAAGCCAACGAGAACAAAACTACATCAAGTACAAGCTCAAAGATGTATATTTAGCCCTACTAAAATGTCTGTCGAAGAAAACTCGAAAATATGCAAAACCATGCAAAACAAAAACTCGTTCGCGGCACGGTTGCTGGAGCTCCTCAAATATATAGTGGACACAACATAAAAGAATTCCTGAGAATTAGGGTAATCCAGCGCCTGTTAATAAGAAGTTATTATAGTTAAAAAATCATTAAAATTTGTAAGCTTTAATTCAATTTCGGTTTTCTTCGTTACTAATTTCACATGTTATAAGTAAAGCCACTCCTAGTCTTAAATAATCTAATAAAAACAACGTACTAATAAATGTTAATTAACTAAATTGACCTTCAGACTATTAAAACTTAAAATAAAGACCGAAAAATGCTGGCTCTTTATTTGAATTCCGCCCAATTAGAGCTTAAGCTGTTTCATTAACTGTTAAGGACTGAGTTCAATAACTCCGGACCAGAGAGGGGAGGGGAGTGGGGGTGTATTTATCTATCAGGATCTGTAGGAGATGAACGCCATATATTTTGTGGGTTAAAATCACGGACGGGGTTTTGTACCTTATAGTACTCACGGTCGAGCGCTGATACGTTTGCGGAAATTGTTACCATTTTGGAATCTTGTATGTTGTTATTCGTGTATCTTGTGAGGTAAAAATAGCTTAAACCACGCAAATGTTTGTACCTTTGAGGGTGGAAATTGAAATTACCGACATCATCTCCGTCATAAATAGTACTCCCCCTACCCCAGGCGATAAATAGTTTTCATACACTCGCTTCGAGGAGTTGACGTACCCCTTTGATAAATACTTGACCAGGATTCAATTACAACTATAAGTGGGGGGAGTAGATCCAAAAAGAAGAACAATAATTCCCATGCCATTTTCGTGAATTTCTATATTGTATGCAAAAATCAACTGAAAGTAGTTCCAAGTTATTTATAAAAACGAGGCAAAGACATCGATATTTCTGATAAAATACTTTGTATCACACTTCAGTAAATGCATACTAAGATCTATATTGCTACGGGGGATACAGACATCAGACAGACAGACAGCTGATCGACAGACAGACAGAGAGGCAGACAAAGCGACCGACCGACCGACCGGCCGACCAACCAACCAAACTGAGCAAACAAGTGTGTTACACACTGGCTACAGTAGCCAGTCAAAGAAACAAGGAATATCCAAGAGAACATTTTCGTGAAGTACTCGGTAATTGTAGACTTAAAATAGAAATAATGCGAAGATAATGGATTTTTTATAGACGTCTACTGCTGCAATAATGACCATTCAATGACAAATCTGGCCTATCATTATTACGCGCCGGGAATGAATTTACACAGTTCAATATGCCCGGAGTTAAACAAGCCGCATTGACCTTTGTACAGGTCTGATATTGTTATGATAGTAGGGTGCATTAAATAAGTAGAACACGCCGCAGTGTAATTACTTCCCGTTAAATACCGTGCCAACGGCGATACAAGCGACGTGCGACCAAATGTTTGGTGCTAATTTTAGTGACTTTGATGACCATATGCATCCCCACTCGAGCCAGCCAACTAGTTTGCCAGATGTCGTCTGAGTGTTCTCTCTATCAAGCAAATTAAAACTTTTGGTATATTTTTAGTCAGAATTTTGAATCTGTTTCCAATTGGTGATGTACAATTTCAAAACGGTAAAAATTCCTCGGGCGGGAGATTAGGCACCACCAACACCACTGGGAAAGTACGCCCATGCCATTACTTGGGCCGTTAGAAACTGTACATAAACTTACGTACTGTA
This sequence comes from Telmatactis stephensoni, assembly GCA_029948255.1. Lineage (NCBI taxonomy): Eukaryota > Metazoa > Cnidaria > Anthozoa > Actiniaria > Isophelliidae > Telmatactis > Telmatactis stephensoni. The sequence goes on along the minus strand of JALIZF010001727.1, from coordinate 498,054 downwards.
TAAGTCTAGTTATTCGAATTCTTTTCTTTCATTTCTGGATGAGTTTTGAAATCATATCGATCCATATATATCAATATCACGACCCGAGAACATCCCAAATCATTTCCGATCATCAGTCCACCCTTTTCTCTGAGCCTTGACCTAAAGCGGCGCAGCCCTCCACAGGGAACTCAGTGAGTTTCTCAAGTACCTCAATTGTATATTTGTTAATTGGTCAAGTTGTTATTGTGTTTTTTAATCACAGGAACCAGAGTTCTACTGAAAAATTGTAATCATTTGCCGCCGTGAAATTAAAATTGAAAACCATAGTGACGTCACGGCAGCCATCTTGGATAAACCGTTTCAACCAATCAGGTTTCTCTTTGACCAGTGGAAATTTTTGATCCGTTTCTAATATAGTTAGAAGTGATTATTTCTAGAAAATAAATTTCCAACTGTTTTAAATGGTAAAAACGAACGCGCATGTAAAACGACTGCGCATGCTCGAGTTTTCGCGGGCTTACGTGCTTCCGCGTCTTAATCACAGGAATCCAAAGCAATATTTTTAGGATTGTTTTCTTTAGATTTTTCCATATTATATCTTTGAGCTTAATTTTGAGCACGGGAGGAAACAGAAAAGTACGGTGAGGAAAAGGCAGGCATATAGAATGTACTACAAAGTCCGTAACCTCATTTTTAATTTGGGGCTAAGTTTTGCTTCGGTAGCTTAAGTTTCGCCAGCAAAGTTGTTCGCCTGCCGAATGTTTCATTGAGACCAACTTTGAGGAGGATTGGGGAGGCATGCATACATGTGCCTAGTCCAGTCCCTGGCCTCTTTTTACCCCGCTCCGCTTCGGTAAAACACAGTCCAGAAGAACTTGTATGCGCATGCGTTAGGTCCCACCAAAATTTTACGGTGCCTGATTGGTTCATGTAACGCATGCGCATATAAGTTCTTCTGGACTCTGTTTTACCGAAGCGTAGCGGGGTAAAAAGAGGCCTGGGTCTGGACTAGCATGTGCCACGCGTGGTACATTTTGCCGCGTTGTGGCTATTGACTTGGGTTCTGGCAAGAGACTCACAGCATAAATATTTATGCTCTCTTGGTTCTGGCAGTCAGTCAGCAACCGCCTCCTCACATTTTTTTCGAGACAACTTCACAATTTCTTATGTATATACGTGACTAAAGGTTAGAAGCCTCTTGCGGTCGTGTGGGTTTTTACTGACGTATTTACTGCAGTAAACGATGTCTTTTTTTACTTCAATATTCTTAAAATATCCTTTCCTGTTTCCGTGCCACACAGACCTCCCTTCGATGGTGAGACACCGGAAGTGCGCTGATGGCCGGTTTGCTCGAAGCGTTTCCTTTGAATTCTCAAAAACTCCGACTAAAATGAAACCCACTTAAAATAACTTACAAATAATTTTAGTTTTATTGCTATTAAAATATTTATTTTTTAAATTTTACATTTCTTTTGAATTGAGATACCTGTGCTTATTGGTAACCGAGGGGAACTGGGTATGGGAATCAAAAACTCCCGCCAGTCTCTGCGAGGTAAACTCAAATGCAAAATATTTTGGAGGATTTTATGATTTTTGGCTTGATTCATGATGCGATCTGTATCATTTGTTGAAAATATAGAACTAGAATTCAACGGGAACCTTTTCAATGATGCATTGATTTTGGAAGATGTCGATAACGATGGAAAAAACGAACTCATTGTAGGAAACGTAGATGGTGAAATGCTCGTTTTCAAAGGTGAATTTGCTAGTAAACCATGGAAAATATTCAAGCATGATGGAATGATAACGTGTATTGTCGCTGGTGATTTATGGAATACTGGCAAAAATGTGTTGATGTCTATTACAGCTGATGGATGGTCGTATGTATTCGATGTGAGTAGACATTCTTGTATACAAATTCTGCACGGAGTCTCCTTTTCTTCCACTGCCAGCATTACGAAAGTTTAATTAATTTGTAACTGTATTTGAACTTAAGTTAATTATAAAGTTACGATGCAACACACACGATACAACTTATATTGTGTGCAACACAGTATAATGCATTGTGTTGTGTCCATGCACCCTTGCAACAATGTTGCATGCAATGTTGTGCACTAGCAAGTGAAAATTGAGTTCATCTTCTGCAACGTTGTGTGCAAAAGATATGAAAAAGTTGCATTGTATCAGTCCCTGGTAATAGCTAAAGGCCTGGTAATACGAGCAACAAAATCTGCTAGTAAAATTGTAAATTTGCTAGTTTCTCTTTTTAAACTGAGATATTATCAATAAACTTTATTATATTTCGAAAATAATTCAAGAGTTTTGATTGGCTAAGAGCCACCGGATAAATTACCATAGTCGCCGGCTAGCTGCCCAAATTTGGAGTTATGAAAATGTTGAAAACCATTATTCGAAGTTATGACGTAATTTTCTCGAATATGGAATGTGTAGTTCCAGAAAATATCCATACCCCACCACGGAGGGAACTTCGTATAACATCCCCCCTACCCCTCGGAATTTCCATTTTTTGCATTATGATATTGACCCCCCACCCCTCTGGAATTTCCAAAAATTGAAAGCCCACATTTCAATACCCCCTGGAAAATTTGTTGTTACAATTTAGCAGTTTAGAGCTGACAGAAACATTAACAGTTCAGCAAGTGAATCGGTAATCGATCGCCCGGCCATGTGCAGCCGCTGTACCGGGCAATTTGTGTAAAGTATCGTATTTAAAACCATAAAATCGGACTTTTGATGAGTTCCGAGGCTATACCAAACTTATTTGGGAGACTAGTTAAGAACTGGCTTATTTTAAAACTCTTTCAGTTTGAATGAAGTAGAAAATTTTACTGTATCTCTATGCTGATAAGCAAAGTTTATGATCGTTCTGTAATCGAACGCCATTCAACAGCAGCATGCGAAAATTACTTTGATTCGCTTAGTTAAAAGGATGTCATGGTTTCCTTGTGAAAAATGGTCATTTCTTATCGATATAAAGTATAAAATTTCTCAAAAGATTCACCATGTTTTATACGAAAACTTCTTCACAGCCAAAGCGTATTAGACATTGGGTTTCCTGTGTCTGGGGACTGGATACGAATGTTAGCAGCCAATGTTGTCTTCCAGTTCGCATCTAAGGATTCATCGAAGGTTGTTTTCTTCAATTTATCGTTTCCAAAGGAAAAAATCATTTAGAATTGATGAAAATGTGTAAAACTGAATTATTGTACGTAAGTTTTTATTAAAATTAAAGAAGTTATTCCATTTGCAGTCATTTGGGAGCTCGTTAAAAGTCCAACCGTCTGGAAATTTTGTTTGATTTGTTTACCCCCCTGTCCTTTGGATTTTCCAAGGGTATTTGACCCCCCTACCCCCTGGAATTTCCGATTCCCTCCGTGGTGGGGTATGGATATTTTCTGGAACTACACAATATTAGCTTGCGGTATGACGTCACGCTAATTTATGACTTCAAGATTTGCATGTATTCTTGTCAACAAAGCACAACTGAGTAAGAATTATTTTCAAAAAATAATAAAACAATTATTGAATTCGTTTCTCGTAGGATATGGGGAATTATTAAGGCCTCGGTTTGTGATAACACAAACCTCGGCCTTAATAATTCCCCATATCCTACTCGACCTCATCCAATAATTGCTTAATATTCTCTACATACAATTTAGTTTGAAAACCAGCCTGAAGACTCCTCAATTCTAAAAGTGACATTTTCTCAAATATTACCGTCCAACACTAAAACTGCCTTGATAGCTGATATTGATGGCGATGGAAAACATGAACTAATCACTGCTCACACTGATAGAGTTGTGTTTGTGCACAAGTGGAAAGAAACTCCAAAACCAGTCATCCAGGAGGCTGCAAAAACAGGTGAATTACTTTTACCATGAATACCGTCTACCCTTCAGACATACTTATTGCATAAATATAATAAAAATAAAATTGAACAACAGAATTAACTAACAAAAAGAGCAGAGCAGATTAAAGCAATTTACAACAGAAAACAACTCTAGAATAGCACAGAGCAGAGCAGAAAGTTGCAAAGCGTAGTGACTGATATGCTAGAGTTAAGTCTTCGTATGAGTGGGAAACTTACTTAATACACCCTACCATGACTGACAGTGTCAGTGCCATAATGTCTATAAGAACACTCAAAATTCCTGCCATAACTGTGCCGTGACTGTGCCATTTTCTCAGTCATACAAAATTGGCTCTCTTGGTACTTATTGAGAATTGTGTGTGCCTCTGAAAAATTCCTGGCACTGCCATTGCTCATAGCCAGCTGCCCACCTTAGAGAGAATTTCTATGTTTTCTTACTTATTTCCAAATGATAACTGATAAAGTGATAAAATGACAACTGAAGTAGTATGTTTTTTGGTTGCAACAAGTCTGCAATGTAGGTAGTCAGTGTAAATATTATTGAAAAGTATAGGAGGATCTTTGCTGGCATCAATGTTTAAATTCTGCTTCATTAGCATACGGTTAAAATTCAATAAAATTACAAACTGAGTCCAAAACTTTTAAGAGCTTTTTAATATAAGTAATCTACGAAATTTTTAGCTCTTTGTATGCATTATTATGCGAGATATCAGCTTCCAATTTGCTTTCAAATTTCTGGGTGGCAAGAGTGCTAATGAGCCCATACATTCTCTATAAAATTTAGAGTTTTTAAAACCGCATCACGCAAAAACTATTGTACAGTTGTATGTGTCAAGCTCAAATTTCAAAGGAAACCTAATTTTGCTATGCCCTTTCAATATTCAGAGTTGATTTTGTGTTCATTTGAATCAAAAGAGAAATGGCTATGCTAATGAGCAAAAATTGTAAACAAAGATCCACCTATTCTCAGTACCATTCTCTGTAAAGTCAGCTTCATCAAAAACTTAAATCAGGCTGCAAATATCACCATCATTGATGTCAGTCTACCGTCAGTTGCCATTTGTCAAAAATTAATCATAAGAAATGTCATTTCTTACTATATTGACACAAACTTCATGTAGATGTACTATTTCTCTTGACAGTTGAAGAATTGACAGATGCTTCTGCTTCACGAAAAACTTCTGGAGGAAAATCCAGGAAAGATTCTAAGGAAGATGGAAAGACTTCTTCTCCTGATAGTAAACAGGCAAAAGCTGAAAACAAAGTAGGATAATTAATCAATGGTATATTTTTGATAGTTAACACTGAATTAACTCTTGCTAAAATCTCAAGGTGGTACTCATAATATGATACACATTTGCACGTTCCCAACAATATATTGCCTGAGTACCCACTCCCCCACATACATGGAGGTTCTTCATACAACACTGTCAAAATCACATGTATGATTGAAGGGATAAAAATGAAAGTGAACTGTGACTTTTTTATTTTTGACAAAATTCCCATATTATTCTGAGAATTTTGTCAAAAACCAAACAAGTAAAAAATAAGTCTCTAATGTCAATTTCATTTTCAACCCTTCAATATTTTAAAGTTTTCCTTGAAATCTATTGATCAATTAGACAACAGAAAGCCGCGCGCCCATGGCGTTATAGACGCACGAGAGAAAATATATTTATCAATTAGACAACAGCAAGCCGCGCGCCCATGGCGTTATAGACGCACAAGAGAAAATATAAAGAACGATTAACAAACGTAAGAGTGGCACGAGGCGTAATGGGCAAGCGGCTTTCTGTTGTCTAATTGATTTATAATAGAGCCTAGAACGTTAAGAACGGAGCCGTGCAGCCCATGGGGAAATAGTTCATAGATTTTTCAGCCAATCAGAGCGCGCGTTATATGTGTCGCCATCTTAAAAACGAACGATTTGAAAAAGACGAAGATAGTGAAGAAGATAGATACGAAGATAGTGCGCGAGCAATGCAACCCATGGGCAAATAGTTCATAGCTTTTTGGCCAATCAGGGCGCGCGTAAGATTGTAGCTATGTTATAAAATGAATTAACCAGAAACAATAATCTAATACAGTTCTACTGGTCACAGGTCAAGAAGGAGTTAATCCAATCCACTGACAGCCAAACTGATACTTTAACACCATTAAAGCATGGAAAGTTTGATATGGTGAACAATTGGACCCTTACTAGCCAGATAACTTCATTAGTTGTCTACAAGTGTGTTGGACATCAGTATCTACTGGTTTCACAACCTGGTGGAATTTTTGTCAACTTGGCACATTCACAGGTTAGTTCACAGGGAGGGGGAGAAAAGTGCAGTTTCTAATTACAACCTTTCATTCTTTGTCTCTTTGTTTCAAAGCTTGATTCTATTTTTGTATTTTGTTAAAGCTGGACAAAACTACTGAATCCGACCCTGAGGCTAACAATACAAGTTTGTTCAATTTCCATCTGCCTTTTTCTGGAGGAAGCAAAAACTCGGAAATTCCTACGTGTATGGCTGCAATATCCCACAAACACACCAGACACAGTCCCAATATCCAGTCCAGCTTACTTGCGCTTGGAATGGTTGATGGTAATATATCATTAATGGACCAGGAACAGATACTATGGACTCTACCACTGGAGAAGAACTTGCTTACGCTCTCCAAACTGGATATAACAAGCGATGGCTACGAAGAGATAATAACTTGTGCTTGGGATGGCTCCACGTATATCATAGATTCAGAGAAGAATATTGTGAACTTTCAATTCCAGGAAAGTGTTATGGCATTCCATGTGGGATACTTTGGGATGGAATCCGGCAACGTCCCTTGTTTAGTATACGTGACATTTTCAAATACCATAGTGGTTTACTGGAATATAAGCCTATCACGACTAGCGCCCAATAATCTGCTTACCGTAATGGAGAGCAAGGAGGAATATCGAAAGACTTTAAAAAATCTGGGCCTCCTCGATGACGACGTTGTTGATGAACTAAGATTCAAGGATATGATAACAAAGTGCTTGTATAGCAGAAATTAAGGCGTCATTAAAATGTCAGTGTTTCTATGGTAACCACTTGTGATGTCAGTCGTGACGTCTCAACCTCGATGGTAAACGCGTGCAAAACTACTGCGCAAGCGCACTTCGTACTGTTTAATGGCGGTGTAAACACATCTGTCAAAAGTTCCCAAACTTAAAATCAATTGCCATAGCTGGAAAGAGCATATCAAAATCAGTAAAACTGTGAAATTTGAAGGATATAAGTTGAAAAATCAAGGAGATACGAATTTTCAAAAATCGAAATTTGTTTGTATCTCTTGCATAACTGTAAGTGTTTTCATTCAAAATTTCGTTTTGGAATTACATGAAAAAGCCGTTAGTATGAAATGACTGTAGCAATTCACACTCGTCATTTACACGTATAAGATTGCAGAATACGTCTTGGTAACAGTCATATTCGCATTCAGCATGAAAAATTAGTTTAGAATAGTTATGTTACCAGCCTCTACCCCAAAATGCCTCCAGGTATCTGATTTTTCGAAAATGCGCCTAGTCTATATATTTAGATATGGGATGCGTGAAAATGGGAAGCTGTCCACGGGAGTGGACAGCGATATACTCGCGTGGTGAGGGATTGCTTCGCAACGCGTCATCCAACAGGGTGCCATCACTCTAGAATAAGCAAACTAATACTTAGTACTTGACTCTAAACCTATTGTTTCCTTTTGTTCTAGTTAACTAGTATAAACTAAAGTCATCTTTCTTTCATGGGTTAAATAAAATCACTCTAGATTAAATATTGATATGGCAACATCTAATCTACAAAGTTCCTAAATGCTTTACCACGAGTAAGACAAGTAGTAGTTCGAACATTTTAGAAGTTTTTATGATGTAATTTGTCACACAATATATACCTCAGAACCTAAGTACTACTAAGCTAATGAACTGCAACCACCTACATGTAGCCCCATGGGGAGTGATGTGGAGGATTAAACGGCATGATTCCGTTCGGAGAAGAATCCAGATGTAAAATATGTTAATAATAATAATAATAATGGAAACTTTATTTGCTTATGAATACAGTTGCAATTGTGAATCTCACTACGTATAGGCAATAAACAACTGGCTACTTGAATTGATACATGAGTAGTATATATAAATGTGTATTTACAAGGAATCAAATTAAATGAAAAAAAGAAAAAAAAAATAATTAGGATTTCAATAGTTCTGGGTCATTCCAAATCTTATTTCTGCAGCAAAATATATAGTATGTTGCTCTAATGGCAAGATTTATCATTTTTCTAATAATATAGAGTTGTTGTTTTTTATCAATGCCAATGTCATTCATCATGTCTAGGAAGGTGGAGCATTCATCCGAGAAAACGCCAAGAGAACTCATGGAGAGGTTAACAAATTTAACACATCTGTAGTCACTGCTCAAGTCGTTAATCAGGTTCTTGTATTTTTCTCGTTTACGCATTGCATTTTTACAAAGGTTAGATTCGAACCCAACTGTTAGTTCTAGGACATACAAGCACTTGGAATGTATTAGAAAAAGAAGATCTGGACGGAAAGTGTCACCAGTTATAATTGAAGGACTCGAATAACCGTTCACATCAGCATAGAGTGAAGAGCGATCATTAATTGCAGGTTGAAGGGAAGTGGCGATGAAATTTAGAATTGAGTCGTGTCTCCAGGTAAAGCGTTCAAGGTAATGCTGGCAACCAGCGACAACATGGAGGAGTGATTCAGGATTAAGGCAGAAAGAGCAGTCAGGACTTTGTGACGATCCCCATCTGAACAGATTTTTACGTGTAGCGAGGGAGTTGTTTATGTAGCGAATGGTAAAGTTATAAATGTTCTTGGGAAGGTTAGACTGGACAGATGACCAAATAGAATGAACAGATGATAATGAAAACTTGATAACATTTGCGAAAAAGAAACCTTGAGATGTTAGGTGGTGTAGCAGTTTATCTTCTTGATTAGAACGGAAATCTTTAAGAACTTCTTTAGTAGATTTGTAATAATAATAATAATAATAATAATAATAATAATAATAATAATAATAATAATAATAATAATAATAATAATAATAATAATAATAATAATAATAATAATAAATCCTTTATTTCATGAGGGTAGCACTAAATAGCCAAAGGCTAATATAATAAACTTGTGGCCCTCTATAAATGAAACTAAAACTAAAGATAAAGATATAAATACAAATGCTATACATTAAGATTAAAAATTATTATAAAAAATGTATATAAATGAGATTAAACGGCGAAAAGTCATACTTTAAATTAGTCAAAAGCTAAGATAAAAGTATACTATAAACTGTACTATAAAATGATGTAATGTCTTTTGAATATTTAAAAAATGATTTCTTATAGAACACTTAAAGCTATTTAAAGAGTTATGTTGACGGAGAACTAACGGCAAACTATTCCAAAGCAAGGATGCTGTAACACTAAAGGACCTCCCTCCCTCTAACTTACGCTTATAAAATGGACATACTAAGTTAAATTGAGAATACCTAGTTGAACGAGTGTGCACCTCACAATTACGTTTCAATAGGCTATCTATATAGGAGGGTGCACTACCCTTAAATCTCTTGAAAACCATGATTAATTTATTCATTTTTGCTTCCTCATAAAAGGGAGCCAGCCTAGCCTATTAAATAAAGTTACTGAGGACGAATGATAGTCAGCATCAAGAATTATTCGTGCTGCTCGTTTCTGCATCTTTAAAACCCTACCTAATAATTCCTTATCACAGTTAGTCCAGATAACGGCTACATAATTTATAATGGGCCTTATCATACTATTGTAATATAAGATTCGTTGCCTTAAGGGCAAATAACACCTTATTTTCTTTAGTACTCCTATTCTTTGCGATAATTTCTTACAGACATACTCAATATGTTGTGAGAAAGATAATTTAGTGTCAATTTCAAGTCCTAATAGCCTTGCATTATATACTGTGGAAACTGGATTTCCATTGATATGGACGGTTGGCGAGGTATCCAACTTCGAAGCAAGACGTTTACCAGTAACAATCAACGCTTTAGTCTTTTCTTGATTAATTGGGAGCTTGTTGGAGGTAGCCCAGTCATTTACTTGTTTCACAGAATTGTTGAGTGTATCTTGCAGCTTTTGGATATGTTGACGTCCAATATCATAAATAATTGTTCAAAAGGTATCTAAATAGTATGAATTATCTCAAGCCGTGGCTAGAAATTCGTACAATCAAGCTCAAGTATTTGTTTAACATTCGCCGTGCAGAAATGTAATGAGTAGCCAACTGGAACAATTCAAAACTCGTCAATCAAATTCTACAGAATTCTATAATTCTTTATAAATAATTTTTATGGAATAAACTTTTGACAGAATTCTCCGTCTTATGCACTTCGAAAAACTTAAAACGTACAAACAAGTACATGTGCATATAAATTTGTATGTAACTTAAAATCTATTTACATATCTCCATCAGTCACGCCCAATAAGTACCCGCTAGGCTATCGAACCCTGGTATAATTTGCATGGATGCTAATTAAACAAAAGACTTCCTCAACTGGCACGATACAAATATAAATGACATCTCACTTGTAACAGCGACATATTAAGCTTCGGGAAATTTACCAAGTAGCAAGCACCGAGTAGCAGCAGCAGCAGCAGTATCTCTGCAGAAACTACAGACCATCAAGTTCAGAGGAAATCCTAGCAAGCAAATATATTTTGTAAGTAGTGAAAGACCTTTTTGTTTATTTTGAATTTTTTAAAATGTTTCATAAAACTTTTCTATAAGAAAATTCCTACGGTAGATTTATACACTAACAAACCAAGATCAGAGATACCAAATGACGAATTCTTTTCAGAGACTAATATAGCAATAGACCGATTTGAATCGCGGACGACCCAAGTTGCAAAAAAAAATTTCCTCGTGAAAGTCAAAACTATGACAGGGGTTCCCAAACCTTAATATTTTGGGATACCTCTGTGGTCTTCTTCGGTATGAAGCCTGCTAAAAAGATTTAAAACATATCGTTTCTAGAACGCTTCTTAAACCCTTTAAAATAGCTTTCAAACTTAAGAAATACCTTGCTCATTTATTCATTTACGTTTTCTTATGGTCCTTATGTTCGGTTGTGCTTTTGAAGCAATTTACCAAAACGAAATTCTTCTTAGTATATATTTACACAAGGGAAGACACTTCGCTGATGATTAAGATTTAGAAGAGCAGAAGTTGGCTGATCACTTAGGGGATGGGGGCATCGAATGGTTTGGAATGTTTCACGCGCTTGAATTTTAATGGTTTAATAGCAATGATCTATTTGTCAAATGTTTTGATGCATGCTTACTTTCTTTTTGATGTTTGAAATCGCAATCGTCATTTCTTATCAACACTGATATAAAAAGCAGTCATCCATAGATGGTGACAGAACTTCACAGCAAATGCATATCTACGTGCCTCTCCCGCCTTGCGCACGCACTTGAAGCGTGAAGCGCAACGAAAAGTCGATAAATAACCTTTCTAGATCTTTCTCACAAAATACGAATTCAGTATATTTGGAGTTCTCCTGAAAATTTGTCAAATTTTCTGATGTGCTCTTTCTTAAGAAAGCTGAAAGCGCCAGTTATCGCATGGAAAAGCATTCATCCTTAGATGCGGAAGCTGTGGTAAACGTAAGATCAAACGGCCGCCAATTGAGTGAAGCGTAACGAAAGTCGATAATTCATTCAGTTGCGTGTCCTTATCCTTGCAACTTAGGGGGTGTTTACATGGCACTATAGAATCATCCTAGCAGGCGAACCATCCTACCAGGATTTTTGACATTGAAAGCAGACCCCCCAAAGCGCCATTTATAGCACAAAGAATAGACCATTTCACGGTTGTTGTGGCTCAACCTCAGCCTCGACAGCGTGTAATATATTCTTTAGAAATCGACTGTAGCCCATGGTAAGGTAAGGAATGCACACATCAACAAACAATCGAAACACTTTAAAATTCCACGGGCTGTAGTCCAATTCTAAAGAATATATTACACGATATCGAGGCTGAGGTTGAGCCACGACAACCGTGAAATGGTCTATTCACGATCAGTCAAGACGAGGAATAATCTAGAATATGCATGTTTGCCCATTTCATTGACGTGTTATTATTTCTCTATTTCCTCTGTGTCAAAGTAATGCTTGAGAAGAGATGTTATCATGAATTTATTGCAAACAAAGAATTTGATTTTCAAAAGAACTTAAGGGTGCATTACCGTGCCCAAAGTGAAGAAGTCTACATCACATCAATTTTAAGGGGGTGTTTACATGATAGTGCAGGAATATGGTGCAGAATTGTTCAGTTTTTTGCTCAGTACAAGCATGAAAATTGGCATGAAGATAGAAGGCAACATACTGACTAATTTCTGATGTAGCGCCACGCCCAAAAATCAATACTTCCAGTTTTACACATGTGGAATTAATTTCACTTAAAATTTTAAAAATACAATTGTTGCATTAACTAGTTGTTTCATGAAATGTGATAATTCTTTACAAGTACTGTTCCTTCTACCTAACTGACTATAGTGCCCCACCCTATTCCTCGTACTTCCAGTACGGGCATTAGAAGACATGCAAAAATTCTTCTAAAACCATCATCTTATCCGAAGTCGTTGCCACACCTATAGATAGAACCAGAGGAGGAGCGCACACCTTCCCAAGATACATTGCGCCTTTGAAACGTGGATTTGTACAAAATTTATGGTGGAAACGGAGCTAATTTTTGGTCGTTGTATTGAGATGCAGAAATGAATTCCTTTACGAATAAGAAGAAGTGGTAAAAGAGCTTTCAAACTATTACAAATTTAGCTAATTTTGAAATTTCTAAAGGTTTGTAATTTAGATTTGAACTTGAAGCACATTGGGGCCTGAAGAAAATACCCAATATTCAAACATCGCTTTCTTTAAAACGAATCAACATAAACTGGTTCTGATTATAGTGTCTTATAGAGCGATCTTCCCCCTTTTTTGTGGTCTCAAAGTGACCCTTAGTGACCCAGGATTTCAATTCGAAATTTTAGAATTTATGCGGGATGTTTTGACGTCAAACACAAGCAGCGTGTAGCCGTTGCTGATAAACCATTGGCTCAGTGTCTGGGTTTAAAATCGCGTCAATATGCATCATAGTAAAATAACACTTTGCTTTTTGGATTGTGATAGTAATTCAGGCATCATATGAAAGGCGTAATGATAAAAATACGACATGTTCTTAAAGCATAACGACTGTAACGCTCGGGAAATAAACTAATTTCAGTCCGTGACCTTTGGCGTTATCCGATCCTTGCTTCGGTGTTATATTCTCACTCTAAAGTTTCATTGAAGTTTGTTCTTGAATGGCTAGCAATCCAAAATTAATTAAAGATTTAGTTTTACAAGTTTAACTTTATTTTACATGTTGTATCACATATTTCGAGAATTAACTGCTCACGAACTTGGACCATGCAGTTCAATCACAAGATTCAGCATAAAGCGTCGCTTCATCCAGCGTATTAATCTTAACATTAATTATTTTTATGACAAAGAATTGATACTTCAAGCTACACCATAAGTGAGTTTCGTTTTTCACAAGCAATTGACGACAAATTCGAAAGAACTAGCTTTCCTACATCGCTATCGATGCTCTCGCTTCGGTGACTTCAACACAATGATGAATGTGCGAAAAAATTGATAATATACTTCATTTTGCAATGCATCTCGGGAAGGTGTGCGTTCCTCCTCTGAGATAGAACAGATGGAAGAGACAAAGTAGCCAAGCAAAAGCGAAAGATCAAGAACTATTCACAACGCTGGACCAGGACAAGAAAAGATGTTTGTGAAAACTTGTCTGTGAATAGTTAGGCAAATTGGTCAGTAGCAACTCCGGAGTAAAGTACAAGACGGCTCTTACTCAGGATATTTTTGAGCAGACGCTTATTTGAAAAAGATTTTTGTAGAAAACATTTTGCAGTATTGCCAGTCGCTCCATTAGAATTCAGACGCTAAATTCGCACTAGCTATGGGCGGGAATTTATAATGGTTGGACCAATCTTGTGATTTTGTTTCGTTTTAATTAAAATAAACTAAACTTCTTTTTTATATACTCAAAGGTAAAAATTATACTATCATAAAACTGTTTGATGGCAACTCACATTTCAAAGAAAACATAACAATTAAAGAAAATCGTGGCACTATATCAGGAATTGATCAGTTCTTCACTCTTCATCGGGCACTTAATTCTTCTGGAATGCGAAGCGAGAGGTGTCAAGAGGTCTTCACTTTATTGGCTTTTTTTAAAGAATTTGAGTTAGTTGGATCATTTTTCTTTTCAGGTTATTTCTTCCATCGGTCCTTCAGTATAAAGATGAATCGCAAGTTCTTAATTGTCATTGTGTTGGTTCTCTTGGTTTTGGCAATCCATGAAAGGTGACTGAGTTGATTTTGCATTGTGTGCAGTTGGGAGAAAGAAAGGAGGAAAAAAGGAAGGAAGAAAGAGAGAGAAAGAGAAAGAAAGAATGAAAGAGAAAGAGAGAAAGAGAAAGAATGTAAGTAATAGATTCGATGCATGTGTGTGTATATGAATGGATAAATTATTATGCATATAAATGAATTGAAAGATGGAAGGAGGGATAGATTGAAGCTGCAGAATTGCAGATATAGGCATCAAAATCCCTCTAATGATCCTTCTATATGTGTACAGTGATTGTTGGCGCCGCAGAAGACGTTCCGCAAAGCTTGCAAAAAAGTTTCACATCCAGAACCAAAAAAAGCCCGTGATGGAAGACAAGCCTAAACCAAATGAAGATACCAAGTATGACAACAATGACTGACAAATACGAGAATGAAAAGGAGCCAGCGATGGAAGACAATCCCAAGCCATATCGTGAAGACCCAAACAACGACAATTATGACAACGATTTGTACGACAACAACGACCGCCCCATGAAATAAGCTGCGCATTTCTATAGCTTTAGCACTTTAAACATGACACTTAATCCAATGAATGTTACGTGATTGTAAAATAGTTGAACAGTGGTCAGTTATTCACTTACGAAATGAAAACTTAATTTCAATTTCAATTTGTTATAAATCAGTATAGGCTGTGATAGTTTGAGTTGCTAACATATCATAGTTTGATGAATAAATACTCGGGATACTAAGGTAGCTCGAGGTATATCAATCCTGTAAAATTTCACTTTCCTCCTGTGCAGCAAAATGTATAATAGATAGTGGTCTGATTGGTCTAAAATAAATCACGTGGACATCGAAAAAAAAAAAAAAAAAACGCGCGAAAACAAGGGTGCATGCGCATTACCGACCTTTGATCGAGTCATGTCTTCAAGATGGCGGACGAGAAAGTGAAAACGGAGCTGTTCAAACAGGTCCCTTAAGCATCCAAAGACGTACTTTCATGCTTTAGAATTCATATGATAGCTCTTCATTCCTTAGTCGCAAGGAAACAACTAGATTTTTGGAGATGTTTTGTGGATTTAGTATTGAAATATCGAATTCTATTATTACACTACTTGGAAGGTCTTCGCTCGCATCTCCTTGTCATTCGATGGCACGTGGAAAACCTGCATTTGTCAGGACACTTGGATGTATAAGCTTTATATTCCGTTTTATTTTTCATACAGTATTTGAACTATCTTCTCATGTACTAGTCGGTGTATAAGCATCCCGAGTAAACGTTTAAGTGAGCGTCTTGTTACAGTTACTTGTTAATACGACTGGATTCTGTTAATGGGGAGCTTAAGCACAAAGTACGATTACGGATATGAATACGAAATTCAATGTGATTTGCACGAAATTTGAAATACAATTTAATGTTTAATCATAGGACAATATACTGGCGGATATATAGCAACATCGTAAGTAATTAAGAGTTAATTACCGAGAACCGAGGCTTTTAGTCATATACATGATGTATATGGATAAAAGCCGAGGTTCGAGGTAATTAACTGGCTTATTATATGATTGAGGAGGTTTTCACACAAAAACAATCCCAAATGACATTAACTATCTGATCATTGTTACTGAATTCCCAGAAGGAAATCTTAAACATTTGCTTTTCAATTCTATTCACGGTGAAGTTAACGAACACTATATTATAACAGACAAACTGACGATTTTTTGTTGATACGTTTCCATCATGAGTTAGCTCAGTAGTATAGAGGTTAAAGGCGGGTATAGGTGTGCAGAAGGTCTCGGGTTCGAATCCTAAAGTTATTTCTCAAGAGAATTTTTTTCACCAAAATTGGCTACTTAGTGTATGATTTCAGGGCTCAGTAGAAAATTTCTAAGTCTAACATCCAAATTAAGGAGGCTCGGGTCATTTTTTTATGGCACACCTAGCCGTTATTAAACGGCTATAACTTCATCCTGAATGAGCCGATTTGCAAACCGTTTTTACACATTACTAGGAAAGGATCAAAGTTATCAAAAATGTTAAAGTGGTTTAAAGCAGTTTCTTTCTTATGACGTAATCGTGACGTCATAGAAATCGTTTACGGCTTATTATCTCAAAAACCTGACCTAAACTTTCAAAGCGACTTTCATCAGTCGATAGTATTCATCAAGGCACCCAACATATTGCACTATGAAAAAAATGTATGAGAGCGTTTTCGAAATATTACGCGGTGAATATTTTCCTGTACTTTTTCTGTAATTTTCAGCGTGTCTACTTTATACCCTCAAAATCTGACTTTTAATTAAGCGGATTGAATATTTTTGGTAGCTAGAATGTAAGTATGGATACTAACACTGCCCTTGCTAAGTATGAATGAAATTGTGACTTTCTTTCTAAAGTTATGATTTTTTTGTTATGCGGCTAAATGACTCCGTTTGTCGTCAAAAGCAAAAGAAAATATTGATGAAATCGGCATTCAAAAAATCCAACAGGGTGCCATCACTCTAGAATAAGCAAACTAATAGTTAGTACTAAACTCTAAACCTATTGTTTCCTTTTGTTCTAATTAACTAGTATAAATTAAAGTCATCTTTCTTTCTTGGGTTAAATAAAATCACTCTAGATTAAATATTGATATGGCAACATCTAATGTACAAAGTTCCTAAATGCTTTACCACGAGTAAGACAAGTAGTAGTTCGAACATTTTAGAACTTTTTTATGGTGTAATTTGTCACACAATATATACCTCAGAACCTAAGTACTACTAAGCTAATGAACTGCAACCACCTACATGAGGGTCTCAATGGGGGGGTATCAGTCACGACTCACGCTTAAAAAAATCGCTTTTTCACGACTCACGGTTAATTTTTCCGAATCACGGTTAACGTAAGCGTTTTGAAGAATTTCCGATATAGCATGAAGAAAAATTTTGTTTTGAATTGAATTGCTGTTTCTTTTTGGCTGCTTGTCTCTTTGGCAAAAATGTTAATACATACTAGTAATGGAAACTCCAAGTCAAGCTGTTGTTGGGTAGCAATCCGAAAATTTTCAATCCTTCCGCCCATCTTTGCCAGACGATATAGCTTGAGTTCAAATAAACCCAAGCCGAACGTTTTGGCCTGTTCCTTGAGGCCCAGGTCATCAATTATTTGCCTCTTGAGATCGTTGATCAAAGGTTGGTCATTAATCTTTAAACGGACCTTATCCCGCTCACAGGGCTTCTCTTCACCCGTCCGATAGAAAGTTACCATGCCTCTTATGACGGACATGGTCTTATAAACACAAGAGTTTTCTAAGTATTCAAGTACAAGTACAAGTCGAAGCAAAAACTATCACACGAATTACACAAGTTAGTCAATCATTGACACAAAGTAAAAACTGAGACGCCTGGACAACGAGCACCATGCAAGAGTGACATAGTGAGCGCCTGGCTGACGCCTATTCAACTCGCCCAGGAAGACCAGGCAACGCTCAAATGTCATTGGTCTCACGCCCCAGCGCCACAGGAAAGTTCACCTAGACTTTAGATCACTTATACTATAAAAAACGAAAATCACGGCTCCCCGGCTCACGCTACAAAAATTATTCACGGCTCACGATTACTTTTTTCGAATTTTCACGACTCACGGTTAATTTTTTAAGCGTTTCACGACTCACGCTTAACCCCATTGAGACCCTCCTACATGTAGCCCCATGGGGAGTGATGTGGAGGATTAAACGGCATGATTCCGTTCGGAGAAGAATCCAGATGTAAAATATGTTAATAATAATAATAATAATAATAATAATAATAATAATAATAATAATAATAATAATAATAATAATAATAATAATAATAATAATAATAATAATAATAATAATAATAATAATAATGGAAACTTTATTACATTTTTCGCCTAACTCTACAATTGCAAATCTCGCTACATGTAGGTAATTTACAATTGGCTACTTGAATCCTATACAAATATCTAACTATGGCTATAATACAATATATATATTTTTTGATGAGACTAGAACTTCATCAGATCTGGGTCATTCCAAGCTTTGTTTCTACAGCAAAAGATATAATAAGATGACCTAATTGCTATTTTTGTGATGGTTTTGATTATATATTTATGTTGTTTGCTGTCAAAACTTAACTCATCTAACATTGTAAAGAAATTATCAGAGTCTTTAGCGAAAACACCAAGTGCACTGACAGATAGATTAACGAACACGACTTTCTTGTGATAGTGACGTAGATTATCAATAGTTTCTTTATATTTAGTTCTTTTTCTAGTAATATTATTCTGGAGGTTTGATTCAAAGCCAACAGTCAGTTCAAGCACATACAAGCAGTCATTAGTGGAAAGTATAAGGTCAGGACGTTGAGAATCACCAGTCAAAATTGATGGACTTTTAAAGCCAGGTATATCAGCATACAGGGAGGAGTCATTAACAGCTTGTAGGGTTGTAGCAATGAAGTGAAGGATGGAGTCGTGCCTCCAAGTGAAACGACCCTGATCAAGATAAGTTGTACATCCAGCGATTACATGAAGGAGAGATTCTGGCTTCAAACAGAACGAGCAATCAGAGGTTGGAGATAAACCCCACTTTGTCATGTTTTTACGTGTTGGTAAAGTGTTATTTATGTAGCGTATGGTAAAATTGAAGATATTCTTGGGTAAACTGGATTGTGCCAAGGACCAAATGTTGCTAAGTTTTAGCAGAGAGTTGTTCAGAACATTAGAAAAAAAGGACCCTTGAGAGACAAGATGATTTTGCAGTTTATACTCATGATCAGCATGGAAATCTTTTATGACATCTTTGGTAGATTTATAGACATCATACTGAACATTGGTGTGGTTGCTTGACGATTTCCAGAGATGTTGCACTGATTTATTAGGTGATAGTTTTAACGCTTTACGTAGAACTGTTTGACACTGAATAAATTTAACAGAAGGAGGACAGATCTCTAAACCAAATTTATTGCGAGGTAAGAAGACATTGCTTAAGGTACCAGAGATGGGGAGCTCTAACCACTTGCGGACATATTTAGCTACAGCATTATCGATGTTATCAGTTACCCATGTTTTAGACAAATCAGCAACAGTGAATTAAGTGCCACGATAGTTTAGACAGGACGAATCTACCATACAGAAGCAATTTATTCTTGGGATGAAGAGGTTTAGCGTCAATTTCCGTCATCAGATCGTCGACAAGGCTACTCAGTTCAACTTTATGTGATTCATTAGACATTTCAAAGTCAAAGTATCTTCCTAAATATTTAAAACTCTCTCCAATCTTGACATAGGGAACGGAAACATTATTGATTAGTAACTTAGGAAGGAATTGGACGGACTTGGTCAAGGCTTTCTTAATGCCAAAAGTGATACATTTATCAACACGTATTATCATGTTAGACCATTGGCACCAGAGAGTGAAACGATTTAAGAGGTGTTGATTCTCTTGTTCTTGACCAGTGATAACCGCAGCGTCGTCAGCAAATTGGAACCAGTGAATAGGATTAAGGAGCTGGAAGGAGAATCCAAATTGACGGTATTTTGCAGCTTTGATGTGATGAATAAAGGTATTAAAACACATATTAAAAAGAAGTGGACTAAGGCAGTCACCCTGGAGCACTCCACGACCAACGGTAATGAAGGGGGTTGAAAATTCAGAAGTGATGATGGATGTTTTAAAATCTATGTACAAACTTTTCACGATATCTTTAATGTGATCAGGAATGTGATGATAGCTGAGTACTGACTGGATGAGGTTATGATGGACTTCACCAAAAGCATTCTTGAGGTCAAGTAATGATATGACGAGAGAACGTTGCTTGATACGTGCTTTATTGATTATATCGGCCATTTGAGAAGTGTGTTCTAAAGTACCTGATATACCAGGGGTAAAACCTTTTTGAATATCATGCATGTTCAATGAAGTTGTTACCTTTGAGAAAAGAGAAGATGGCATTTCGAAGACAAGATGTAAAAACTTTTAATGGTATGGACTCCAGAGTGATGGGACGAAAATTAGAAGGGATGCTAGTGTCCCCGGGGGGGGTACTCCGAAACTTTTTATACGGGTATGCTCCGCCCGGACTCCCGACCCCTTACCCTTTCACATAGTAAATTTCGGAAAATCGTACCCCTTTCACATAGTAAATTTCGGAAAATCGTACCCCTTTCACATAGTAAATTTCGGAAAATCGCACCCCTTTCACAAGCAAATTTTCAAAAAATCGCCCCCTTTCACATACCAAATTTCGAAAATTCATACATTTTTCCCGAAAAAGGTACCCCTTTCACATATCTTTCCCTAAAAAGGCACCCCTTTCCCATAGCTGCGGCCTGAAAAAGGTACCCCTTTCGGGCGGAGCATCCCCGTATAGTCAATTATAGGGAGTACCCCCCCCCGGGCTAGTGTCACCTTTTTTATGGATAAGTATCGTGCATGCTCTCTTCCATTCAGTGGGAACAGTACCAGACGACCAGACCAGACGTATAAGTTCAGCTAAATATGTTCGTAAAATAGGACATCGTTTGAAACAAATTATTGACAGCTGATCAAGAGGACAAGGGGAACCAGACGCTTTCATTTTGCGGATGACATTAGTAACTTGATCATAAGTAGGAGGGTCAAGGTTAAAGGCAACTTCAGGAGCTGATAAACTTGGAATCCAATTTGGAATGATAAACATTTTGTTAGGGTTGATTGAAGTAAGAGTCTTACGGAAATATGAAGCACAGTCTGACATGGAGAAGGAAGGAAACACGGAATCTTTTTTATTTAGAACATTTTTCACGTAGCCCCAGAAATTTTTACCAATGAATTTGTCGTGATCTAATACATCATGCTCTTGTGTTGATGTTGATAGGTCCTTACGCAACTTGTCACGATCACGCAATGACCGCGACACAAACTTGATTTCATCAGTGTCACCCTCAGTAGATTTCAACTGTTTCAAAATTTTCTTCAAATCTTTAATAATAATAATAATAATAATAATAATAATAATAATAATAATAATAATAATAATAATAATAATAATAATAATAATAATAATAATAATAATAATAATAATAATAATAATAATAATAGAGTCCTGAAGCGGAACGAAAAGGACGCAAGTCCTAGAGCTCCCGTAACAGCGCTTCTTAAACGCTTAAATAATGCGTTTAGTTGCAATTTTATTGACCCTAATGTTCACTAACATGTCAGGACAAGGAGCGCAACACATTCGAAGACAAACGAACACTCCTGCTGGAGATGGCCAAGCGAATGTTGTCCGCCATCGCGCCCGAACCAAGTGGACCAAAGAAATGAACATAGCTTTAATTGACTCAAGATCACAAGCTGAAACCTTATACAACGCACCAGAGTCCCCAAGACTTCCTTGGAGGGTACTATCCTCAGCTAGAACAAGGGATAGACACCCTAACAGACAATCGAAAAGAAACAACTTACATCATAAGGAAGTGTCAAAAATGGCTCTTATCACAAAACGCTGAAATTGTCAAGAAATTCTATGAGTTTATCTAAAGATATGTGAGTGACTAGGAACACTTGAACTGCAACAATTGCTTAGGCAGAACCCGTAATGTTGTATGTAAAAAAATGATCAGAATTCAATAAAGATGCCATAATAATAATAATAATAATAATAATAATAATAATAATAATAATAATAATAATAATAATAATAATAATAATAATAATAATAATAATAATAATAATAATAATAATAATAATAATAATAATAATAATAATAATAATAATAATAATAATAATAAAACACCTTAGCTACCCCAGTAGTCACATACAGCTTTAACATCATTAATTGGAAACTAAGTGATCTACAAAAGCTTGATGCAAAGACCAGAAAATTCTTGACCATGGAACGAATGCACCATCCAAAAGCAGACGTTGACAGATTGTATCTTTCTAGATCAGATGGTGGACGGGGTCTAGTGCAGCTTGAACTATCATATAAAACTGCTACTCTAGGCTTAGATGCCTATTTATGCCATACCAATGATCCACTACTGGAAATAGTTAAGATGCATGAACGTAGTAAAAAGCTGTTTTCAATTACAAAGGAAGCAGCTAAATTTAAGAATGTATTAAATGTTCCTGAAATTCCATCTAAAGAGAACGAGTCAACCACGCTCTATGCAAAAAGAGTGAAAAAGAAGGCAAAATCTTTGGGATTAGAACAGCTAAAGAATACTTGGGAAGATAAGGCTCTGCATGGAAAATATGCAAAAAGATTGAATGAGGCAGATGTAGATACTTATCAGTCTAACCAATGGCTAAAAGCGGTAGGGCTTAAAGGTGAAACAGAAGGATTGATAATTGCTGCACAAGATCAAAGCCTTGCTACCAGATCTTATCACCATCATATCATAAAAGATGGTACTGACCCATCATGTAGGATCTGTGGCCAGTTTGAGGAAACAGTTTTTCACATCATTTCTGGATGCCCTAAATTAGCAAAGACTGAATATGTATTCCGTCATGACAAGGCTGCAACATACCTTCACTGGAAAGTCTGTAAAGCTCATCAAATCAAAACTAATGATAAATGGTATGAACATCAACCGAAAACTGTAACTGAAAATGATGATGTGACTATCCTTTGGGATATGCCCATTCACACTGACAGAGAGATAAGGGCTAACAGACCAGATATAATAATCAGAAATAAGAAAGATAAAACGTGTCTGCTTCTTGATATGTCTATCCCTAGTGATCTTAACACTTCCATAAAAGTCTCTGAAAAACTATCTAAATATAAGGATTTAGAGATTGAAATCAATAGGATGTGGGGGACAAAAACAGAAACTATCCCAGTTGTGATAGGAGCCCTGGGTCTTATCAAGAAAGGTTTAGAAAAATTTACAAATAAGATTCCAGGAAATATTTACATTAGCGAAATACAAAAAATTGCCCTCCTTGGAACAGCTCACATTTTAAGGAGAGTTCTTTCAATGAAGTAGTATGAATGTTAACCTTGCATTACCCTAGGTCTATTGTTTAAACTCGGTATTGTAAGAAGAAAACTAAACCAGTAAAAAAAATCAAGAAATAATAATAATAATAATAATAATAATAATAATAATAATAATAATAATAATAATAATAATAATAATAATAATAATAATAATAATAATAATAATAATAATAATAATAATAATAATAATAATAATAATAATAATAATAATAATAAAACACCTTAGCTACCCCAGTAGTCACATACAGCTTTAACATCATTAATTGGAAACTAAGTGATCTACAAAAGCTTGATGCAAAGACCAGAAAATTCTTGACCATGGAACGAATGCACCATCCAAAAGCAGACGTTGACAGATTGTATCTTTCTAGATCAGATGGTGGACGGGGTCTAGTGCAGCTTGAACTATCATATAAAACTGCTACTCTAGGCTTAGATGCCTATTTATGCCATACCAATGATCCACTACTGGAAATAGTTAAGATGCATGAACGTAGTAAAAAGCTGTTTTCAATTACAAAGGAAGCAGCTAAATTTAAGAATGTATTAAATGTTCCTGAAATTCCATCTAAAGAGAACGAGTCAACCACGCTCTATGCAAAAAGAGTGAAAAAGAAGGCAAAATCTTTGGGATTAGAACAGCTAAAGAATACTTGGGAAGATAAGGCTCTGCATGGAAAATATGCAAAAAGATTGAATGAGGCAGATGTAGATACTTATCAGTCTAACCAATGGCTAAAAGCGGTAGGGCTTAAA
This sequence comes from Telmatactis stephensoni, assembly GCA_029948255.1. Classification (NCBI taxonomy): domain Eukaryota; kingdom Metazoa; phylum Cnidaria; class Anthozoa; order Actiniaria; family Isophelliidae; genus Telmatactis; species Telmatactis stephensoni. The sequence goes on along the minus strand of JALIZF010001727.1, from coordinate 473,993 downwards.
GGTGAAACAGAAGGATTGATAATTGCTGCACAAGATCAAAGCCTTGCTACCAGATCTTATCACCATCATATCATAAAAGATGGTACTGACCCATCATGTAGGATCTGTGGCCAGTTTGAGGAAACAGTTTTTCACATCATTTCTGGATGCCCTAAATTAGCAAAGACTGAATATGTATTCCGTCATGACAAGGCTGCAACATACCTTCACTGGAAAGTCTGTAAAGCTCATCAAATCAAAACTAATGATAAATGGTATGAACATCAACCGAAAACTGTAACTGAAAATGATGATGTGACTATCCTTTGGGATATGCCCATTCACACTGACAGAGAGATAAGGGCTAACAGACCAGATATAATAATCAGAAATAAGAAAGATAAAACGTGTCTGCTTCTTGATATGTCTATCCCTAGTGATCTTAACACTTCCATAAAAGTCTCTGAAAAACTATCTAAATATAAGGATTTAGAGATTGAAATCAATAGGATGTGGGGGACAAAAACAGAAACTATCCCAGTTGTGATAGGAGCCCTGGGTCTTATCAAGAAAGGTTTAGAAAAATTTACAAATAAGATTCCAGGAAATATTTACATTAGCGAAATACAAAAAATTGCCCTCCTTGGAACAGCTCACATTTTAAGGAGAGTTCTTTCAATGAAGTAGTATGAATGTTAACCTTGCATTACCCTAGGTCTATTGTTTAAACTCGGTATTGTAAGAAGAAAACTAAACCAGTAAAAAAAATCAAGAAATAATAATAATAATAATAATAATAATAATAATAATAATAATAATAATAATAATAATAATAATAATAATAATAATAATAATAATAATAATAATAATAATAATAATAACATAATAAAAACATTTCAATAAAAACCACCGAAAAACTCTCAAAATATAAAGATCTTGAAATCGAAATCGAAAGAATGTGGGGCTTGAAAACAAGTACAATACCTGTGATAATTGGTGCTTTAGGACTTATTAAAAAAGGAATAGATAAATATATAAACCAAATTCCTGGAAATATAAAAATAGTAGAGCTACAGAAGATTGTACTTCTTGGTACAGCACATATACTAAGGAGAACACTATCCATCAAGTAATACCAATCACAACTATGTATGGACTCCTTATGTTCAAGGGATGAACACGGACCTATATTTTGTAAAACTATGAAAAGGAAAAGAATACAGATAATAATAATAATATTAAGGAAAGTTTTGGACATGTAGTTGGAGAAAAATGATGGTTGAACAGGTCAGAAGCGTTGGTAGAGAGGAAAGCACAAGTCTTGGCATCTTAGGCTACGGGAAGCAGCTTGATGCCATATCAAGACTACAGGCCACAACAACTAATGCCTAGTTTTACAGAAATAATAATAATAATGAAAACTTTATTTTTTATGTTTTGTTACATGTACGTGCAATTGTAAATCTCTCTACTTATAGGTGAAATACAATTGGCTACTTGATTAACAATATTATCATAAACTAGATGCATTCAACATTTACATAAACTTGAAAGAAGAAAAAAAAAAAAAAAAAATTCCTTAACAATATTTCATTAGTTCTGGATTCGTCCATGTCTTGTTCTTACAGCAAAATATGTAATACGTAGTTCTGATAGCAATCTTTACAATCGATCTTACAATATACTTTTTAAATTTATCATCGACACCTAGATCATCCAACATTGTTATAAAACTTGATGAATCGTTGGCAAACACACCTAGAGCACTCACAGAAAGATTTACAAACATCACGTTTTTGAACTGACGTTTTAAGTTTTTGAAAAGGACTTCGTATTTAACTTTTTTCCGTTCAATGTTATTCTGGAGATTTGATTCAAAACCCACTGTTAGTTCAAGAACGTATAATAAACCATCAGGTTTGACAAGCAGTAGATCAGGGCGGTATTCATCGTCTGTAATTATCGAGGGACTTCTAAAATCAGGTAAATCAGCATAATAATAATAATAATAATAATAATAATAATAATAATAATAATAATAATAATAATAATAATAATAATAATAATAATAATAATAATAATAATAATTGACCCAAATAATGAAAGACCAACATAGTTACGTAGAACCAGATAAAGTACCTCAAGAGACGACTTCTACAGAACTAACGACAAAAGATTTTGAAGAGTTCTGGAAACCAATCTGGGAAGAGGAAAAAGATACCCACTTAGAAGCTCTGTGGATACATACAGTCAAAGATGCAATGGAAAAGACAATGACAGCACCAACAGAAGAGACAGTGAACATAGAAGAAAAGGACATACGCACAAGTGTACGGAATAAAAGGAACTGGAGTTCACCCGGCAACGATAAAATAACCAACTACTGGATCAAGAAGCTAACATCTACACACAAAGGGATTGCCAATGCCCTCAGTACAATAATCAATAATGAAATGGAATTACCACAGTGGCTTGTAGAAGGCAAATGCTTGATGATACCAAAGACGCAAAAGCCCAAAGCTAAAGATCATAGACCCATAACACTACTCAACACAATGTATAAAACAATAACATCAGTCATTGACGCTAAACTTAAAGACCACCAAGAGCGGTACCAGTATATGCAAATTGACCAGAGAGGGTGTACGACAGGCTCTATGGGATGTATAGACAACCTCATCATAGATAAAATCGCTTTAGAAGAAGCGCGCTCCAGAAATAAAAACCTATCGTGCGTTTGGATTGATGTCAAGAAAGCATTTGACTCTATAAATCACAAATGGCTGAGCATGTGCTTAGAAATGCATAACATCCCAAGGAAGATAACGCAATTTATTAAAAACACAATGAAAAACTGGAAAATCACACTTGAAGTAAAGACAACGCATGACAAAGAGAGCATTGGCCCAATCAACCTGAAACAAGGGATACTACAAGGGGACTCCTTTTGTGTAAGACTGTTCACGTTATGCCTGAACCCAATTGCTTGGTGGTTAAGGAGCACAGAAGGGTACACCTTCTCTCAAAACGCAAAAGAAAAGCTAACACACCTATTGTATGTAGATGACCTAAAAACCTATCACAAGTCTGCAACCAAGGCAATGATAGTGGCAAAAGCAACGAAAGACATGTTTAAAGATATCGGACTTGCCTGGGGAATGGATAAATGTGCAGCAGTAGACATTGTCAGAGGGAAAATTAAACAAACTGACAACGTTCGTATATCCCTTGAAGAAGAATTAAAGATGTTGAATGAGTCCGACCACTACAAATTTCTTGGAAAATTTGAAAATTCCACACAATTAGAAGAGAAAGTTTGTACTGAAGCAAGTAAAGAATACCTACGACGAGTGTCCGTTATTTGGACAAGCAACATCTCAATACCAAGGAAAATCAAAGCAACCAGTACATTTGCATTACCAGTACTACAGTACCACATGTGGACAGGCGAATGGACAATAAATAATCTAAAAGAACTTGACAGACGTACCAGAGAAATCATCAAAAACAATGGAGGCATGCACAAAAGTGAGTCAACAAAACTGCTCTACCTTCCCGAGGAATTAGGAGGAAGTGGCTTGAAAAATGTAGAAGACACATTTAAAACAACAACGATTAAAATGGCAAATTACCTGAACAATTCTGAAGACAAAAGAATTCAATTAGCAAGAACAATTGAGATGAACAAGATCGATAAAGGAAGAAAATCTATTTTCAAACAAGCAATGAAATACGCAGAAGAATACAACATACAATGCAGATTTAATGCAACAGGAACTGAGTTAATCACTCACGACAGTAAAACCACTCATACCAAGACAGCAAGCCCACAAGCAATAAAAGATCTATTACGCTCGAGTGTTAACAGGAAGTACCTCGAAGAATTTCAAAGCCAACAGTGGCTAGGAGCACTGACAACTAAACAACTCAACGACCCGGAAATGTCAAAAAGAGCCAATGACGTTCACAAAACATGGAAGAACATACCCGACGTAGTACATAGTGTGAATAAGAGCATAAGACAACAGCTCCTGCCAACGAAGGCATACCAGCAAAGCAAATTACAAATGCACGTTACTGACAGCAAATGTCGCATGTGTCATACAGCTATTGAATCTACAACACATGTGCTCTGTGCTTGCCCAAGAATTGCACAGACCTTGTACAAAGCCAGACACGACAGGATGCTTAGACCTATCTACCATTACCTCCTATACAGATACGACTTCCAAGAAAGCGATCATTCCAAGCCTTGGTATCAACAAAGTATTCCAGAATCAATCGTAGAGAACGAGAAAGCCAAGATAATTTGGGACCTGCCCTTTCACCTTGATAAAGCCCCTGAAAATGGAGCCAATAGAATCGACATGGCTGTACTAGACAAAGGAAACAAAACATGGATCTTGGTAGAAGGAACCATATGCAGCGTTGGAAGCATCGAAGAAAGAACAAGATACAAGCAAGAAAAATACACAGAACTAAGAGCAGGCATAAAGAACATCTACAGAGACTGTACAGTTACCCAAAAGAACGTTGTATTTGATTTTCTCGGAGGTTATCACCATCTATTAGAGAAAGAAATGAACTCTGTGACAACGAATAGCCAAGAAACAGACTATCTCCTTAAGAAATCACAAAAATGGATCCTTTCCCAAAACGCAGAAATTACAAAAAAATTCTATGAGTTCACAAAATAGCAAATTAAAAAAAAGTGATGTTTAGCATATAAGAAAAAAATACAACAAAGCACAGGTGCATTCCCGCTTTGTTGCATGTAATTAGATTTGAATTGAAAACAAAATAAAGATGCCATAATAATAATAATAATAATAATAATAATAAAAAATTTCAAGAAGTTTTATAGTTTGAGGCACTAAAACACACACACTATCTTTATAGTTCATCAGGAACTGTTGCCTAGACAATGTCCGCAACTAGTTTCAAAAAAAACGTGTATATGAAAAAGTACCAATAAAACCGACCATAATAAATCCTTTATTTCATGAGGGTAGCACTAAATAGCCAAAGGCTAATAAACTTGTGGCCCTCTATAAATGAAACTAAAACTAAAGATAAAGATATAAATACAAATGCTATACATTAAGATTAAAAATTATTATTAAAAATGTATATATATGAGATTAAACGGCGAAAAGTCATACTTTAAATTAGTCAAAAGCTAAGATAAAAGTATACTATAAACTGTACTATAAAATGATGTAATGTCTTTTGAATATTTAAAAAATGATTTCTTATAGAACACTTAAAGCTATTTAAAGAGTTATGTTGACGGAGAACTAACGGCAAACTATTCCAAAGCAAGGATGCTGTAACACTAAAGGACCTCCCTCCCTCTAACTTACGCTTATAAAATGGACATATATACTAAGTTAAATTGAGAATACCTAGTTGAACGAGTGTGCACCTCACAATTACGTTTCAATAGGTTATCTATATAGGAGGGTGCACTACCCTTAAATCTCTTGAAAACCATGATTAATTTATTCATTTTTGCTTCCTCATAAAAAGGGAGCCAGCCTAGCCTATTAAATAAAGTTACTGAGGACGAATGATAGTCAGCATCAAGAATTATTCGTGCTGCTCGTTTCTGCATCTTTAAAACCCTACCTAATAATTCCTTATCACAGTTAGTCCAGATAACGGCTACATAATTTATAATGGGCCTTATCATACTATTGTAATATAAGATTCGTTGCCTTAAGGGCAAATAACACCTTATTTTCTTTAGTACTCCTATTCTTTGCGATAACTTCTTACAGACATACTCAATATGTTGTGAGAAAGATAATTTAGTGTCAATTTCAAGTCCTAATAGCCTTGCATTATATACTGTGGAAACTGGATTTCCATTGATATGGACGATTGGCGAGGTATCCAACTTCGAAGCAAGACGTTTACCAGTAACAATCAACGCTAGCGCTTTAGTCTTTTCTTGATTAATTGGGAGCTTGTTGGAAGTAGCCCAGTCATTTACTTGTTTCACAGAATTGTTGAGTGTATCTTGCAGCTTTTGGATATGTTGACGTCCAATATCATAAATAATTGTTCAAAAGGTATCTAAATAGTATGAATTATCTCAAGCCGTGGCTAGAAATCAATCAAGCTCAAGTATTTGTTTAACATTCGCCGTGCAGAAATGTAATGAGTAGCCAACTGGAACAATTCAAAACTCGTCAATCAAATTCTACAGAATTCTATAATTCTTTATAAATAATTTTTATCATCGCGTAGAATCAAGCGACTTTGGACACGGTTCGCTGAACTCGCAAACCCTCGTAAAACCTCATTTGCATCTCATTAATCGGTCAAAATACAAAGAAAGTGACTAAGAGGCGATTTATAAAGTATTTTTATTGCTACTTCCTTTCACAAATTTCCTTTGTTAGCATTTGGGCATTGAAATGCACATATTAGAGATTGATGTTCTGTTATTTTAAAAAATATTAGACAAAAATTTTTGCTAGAAAAATTGAGCTGAATATTGGACATTTTGAGACAAAAATGTATGGATGAACACATCAGCTTCATTTTCTCGGCGACGTTTTAATTAATTGGTCCTGTTAGCATGAGAACATGAAACTTCAAACTTTAAACTTTTCACTGTGTGAATATCAACGAATTCGGATAAATATTTTTGATAGAAAAATTAGTTTTTTTAGAATCTATGTTCGTACGCATACTAATGAGTATTCGAACTTCCCGCGCGGCTTGATCACTAAGATAAGCTCCTCCCTCTCAAACAATGCCCTTTGGCTTATAATTACTCAAGTAGGTAAGGACAAGATAATATAATTATGGGTGTTTTAAAGTCAGCAAAGTTATTTCGAGCTAGGATGAAATTAAAAGAAACACTGAAGTTCAAATGAGTGTTTCAATGAAAACAAAAGTACAATGGCGTGAACTCCAACAGCAAATGTTTGACCTGAGTTGAGGAAGATATTGAGTTCCTGTACCTTTTCAATAAAACTATTCAACTTGTTTTGGTATTATTTTTCAAACTGAAGCACTGTGAGTTGTCATGACACCGGCAACTTGCCTACCAATTAATAAAAACAGAGACAAATGGGACAAGTTCAATACTTTCAATAGTTTTGACTTCTTTGATTTTCTTGTGTTAGACCACTGTTGCTTAATAAACTGTTTACAGTAGTGTTCAAAAGTGCAGGGATCATAAAATTCTTGTAGCTTTACATTATCAAAAGAAAACGGGTAATTCGCTTTTGCGACTGATGAATGGCAAGTTTTTGGTGATAATTTTCATTTACAAGACAAATAGCAACATCATTTTAAAGTATCTTTCAAATACAAACATTGATTCAAATCCTTAACAGATATTTCGAGTGTAATGGGTCATTAGAAGCAAAAAACCTTCGCCGGGTGGCGACTTGACAACGCCAACAAGTTGACTGTAAACAAACCTAAGTTGTAATTTAACCACTTGTTTTGGTGATGATTTTTGTTCAAAAGACAAATAGCATCATTCTAAAATATCTTTCAAATACAAACATTGATCCAAATCCTTAACAGATATATCGAGTGTAATCAGAGTCATTAGAAGCAAAAAACTTTCGCCTTGACAACGCCAACAAGTTGACTGTAAACAAACTTAAGTTGTAATTTAACCACTTGTTTTGGTGATGATTTTTATTCAAAAGACAAATATCATCATTATCAATTTAAAGTATCTTTCAAATACAAACATTGATCCAAATCCTTAACAGATATTTCGAGTGTAATTAGAGTCATTAGAAGCAAAAAACTTTCCCTGGGTGGCGACTTGACAACGCCAACAAGTTGACTGTTATCAAACCTAAGTTGTAATTTAACCACTTGTTTTGGTGATGATTTTGATTAGCTAGTCAAATATAAAAAGTATTTCCAAATGTCCTACAGGTGGAAACATTGACCCTTATCCTTAACAGATATAAATATTGACCGTTATCCTTAACATATATCTCGCATGTGATTAGAAGCGAAAGACATTTGACACAGGTACTGATGGTTGCCAACTCACATGAACTCAATAAGACTCGATCATTTCTGGTCATTTCTTTTAATTTGAATTATATAAAGAAACTCAATAATGTCACTTTTAACTGCTCCATATAACACAGTGACACAGTATTTACAAATAAACTTTCGTTCATCGGGCGTATCGACTTAGATATCGGGCGGAACGACCTAAATTTCGGGCGGAGTGACTTCGGGGGTAACGACACTCAGACTGATAATTCTGCATTTTACAACTACAGAAAACGCAAGAACTGTTTTAATAAATAATTTGAAAATTGACAAGATTCGAAAGTTTTGTCAGCTAAGTTCATTCGAGTTCATTCACGCTTTCTACAACATTGTTTACAATTTGCAATTGGCGTGTGATATTTAGATCGAAGTTCATGTTAACAATCAGTGAAACAGAAATACATTTATTTATAGATACGTCGCATGATCAAATATTTTTTCAAAAGATCGACGGCTCTGAAAGATTACGAACTATGATTTTTCAAACTGATTTTGTTTATCAAAGAAAACAGTTTTCATAAACGAGAATTAACGCTGGTGAAACCATACTAGCTTGATACTCTCAATGTTTGTCCGCTTTGGTTCGACTGCTAACCGCTACGTGTTACGCCAGTAATCTTTATAGAGTTTACAAAATAACATAGTCTCCCTCGCAGCCGTGTTTAGCCTCGTCACGCAACGCTCCCTCGGAAAAACACGGCTGCTTCAATGGGCGCTACATTCCATTCCAATTGTATCAGTTGTCCAATCAGAAGATACATCAACAAACGGTCCATTTCCCGTGTTCCGGAAATAAGTTTTATATCTGTCAACACCACAAAGAGAGTAAACATTGCACTACCAAAAATAAGTTTCAAATTTTTGAATACGAAAAGATATATACAGATGGAAGATCAGTAAAACTTTCTTCTTTGTATATTTCTCAAATGATACCAGACACTTCGAATGAAACGAAGTGAAGTGTTTGTAAACTAGCTGTTGTTTTGGGATCCGAGGTTAATCCAATTATTCTCCAAGTCAACGGAACGCTATATGTAGACCTTTTGGCATTTTTGGCGCGAATGACTCCTTGATTTTGAGAGTCAAGCTCTGATTGGTTAAGGACTTGGAATGGAATGTAGCGCCCATTGAAGCAGCCGTGTTTTTCCGAGGGAGCGTTGCGTGACGAGGCTAAACACGGCTGCGAGGGAGACTAAAAATAACACAGCTGATAATTGATTAAACTCTGATGGGAATAAGAGACCTCATGTCACTTTGACAGACAGCTTGATTGACACATGTCAAGTTTTGCGAGCAAAGTCATCAGAACCCATGGGAATAAATCTGGCCAATGAAATCAAGATCCATATATTAGACCTAATTTGGTATGCTGGGTAGTCATCCGTAGCAAATGTCGCTGAGGACAATAGGATTCTACGCGATGTGGAATAAACTTTTGACAGAATTCTCCGTCTTATGCACTTCGAAAAACTTAAAACGTACAAACAAGTACATGTGCATATAAATTTGTATGTAACTTAAAATCTATTTACATCTCTCCATCAGTCACGCCCAATAAGTACCCGCTAGGCTATCGAACCCTGGTATAATTTGCATGGATGCTAATTAAACAAAAGACTTCCTCAACTGGCACGATACAAATATAAATGATATCTCACTTGTAACAGCGACATATTAAGCTTCGGGAAATTTACCAAGTAGCAAGCACCGAGTAGCAGCAGCAGCAGTATCTCTGCAGAAACTACAGACCATCAAGTTCAGAGGAAATCCTAGCAAGCAAATATATTTTGTAAGTAGTGAAAGACCTTTTTGTTTATTTTGAATTTTTTAAAATGTTTCATAAAACTTTTCTATAAGAAAATTCCTACGGTAGATTTATACACTAACAAACCAAGATCAGAGATACCAAATGACGAATTCTTTTCAGAGACTAATATAGCAATAGACCGATTTGAATCGCGGACGACCCAAGTTGCAAAAAAAAATTTCCTCGTGAAAGTCAAAACTATGACAGGGGTTCCCAAACCTTAATATTTTGGGATACCTCTGTGGTCTTCTGTATGAAGCTAAGCCTGCTAAAAAGATTTAAAACATATCGTTTCTACTGAGAACGCTTCTTAAACCCTTTAAAATAGCTTTCAAACTTAAGAAATACCTTGCTCATTTATTCATTTACGTTTTCTTATGGTCCTTATGTTCGGTTATGCTTTTGAAGCAATTTACCAAAACGAAATTCTTCTTAGTATATATTTACACAAGGGAAGACACTTCGCTGATGATCAAAATTTAGAAGAGCAGAAGTTGTCTGATCACTTAGGGGATGGGGGCATCGAATGGTTTGGAATGTTTCACGCGCTTGAATTTTAATGGTTTAATAGCAATGATCTATTTGTCAAATGTTTTGATGCATGCTTACTTTCTTTTTGATGTTTGAAATCGCAATCGTCATTTCTTATCAACACTGATATAAAAAGCAGTCATCCATAGATGGTGACAGAACTTCACAGCAAATGCATATCTACGTGCCTCTCCCGCCTTGCGCACGCACTTGAAGCGTGAAGCGCAACGAAAAGTCGATAATGGTCTATTCTTTGTGCTATAAATGGCGCTTTGGGAGGTCCGCTTTCAATGTCAAAAATCCTGGTAGGATGGTTCGCCTGCTAGGATGATTCTATAGTGCTATGTAAACACCCCCCTAAGTTGCAAGGATAAGGACACGCAACTGAATGAATTATCGACTTTCGTTACGCTGGCACTCAATTGGCGGCCGTTTGATCTTACGTTTACCACAGCTTCCGCATCTAAGGATGAATACTTTTCCATGCGATAACTGACGCTTTCAGCTTTCTTAAGAAAGAGCACATCAGAAAATTTGACAAATTTTCAGGAGAACTCCAAATATACTGAATTCGTATTTTGTGAGAAAGATCTAGAAAGGTTATTTTCACGGTTGTCGTGGCTCAACCTCAGCCTCGACAGCGTGTAATATATTCTTTAGAAATCGACTGTAGCCCATGGTAAGGTAAGGAATGCACACATCAACAAACAATCGAAACACTTTAAAATTCCACGGGCTGTAGTCCAATTCTAAAGAATATATTACACGATATCGAGGCTGAGGTTGAGCCACGACAACCGTGAAATGGTCTATTCAGTCAAGACGAGGAATAATCTAGAATATGCATATATGTTTGCCCATTTCATTGACGTGTTATTATTTCTCTATTTCCTCTGTGTCAAAGTAATGCTTGAGAAGAGATGTTATCATGAATTTATTGCAAACAAAGAATTTGATTTTCAAAAGAACTTAAGGGTGCATTACCGTGCCCAAAGTGAAGAAGTCTACATCACATCAATTTTAAGGAGGGTGTTTACATGATAGTGCAGGAATATGGTGCAGAATTGTTCAGTTTTTTGCTCAGTACAAGCATGAAAATTGGCATGAAGATAGAAGGCAACATGCTGACTAATTTCTGATGTAGCGCCACGCCCAAAAATCAATACTTCCAGTTTTACACATGTGGAATTAATTTCACTTAAAATTTTAAAAATACAATTGTTGCATTAACTAGTTGTTTCATGAAATGTGATAATTCTTTACAAGTACTGTTCCTTCTACCTAACTGACTATAGTGCCCCACCCTATTCCTCGTACTTCCAGTACGGGCATTAGAAGACATGCAAAAATTCTTCTAAAACCATCATCTTATCCGAAGTCGTTGCCACACCTATAGATAGAACAGATGGAAGAGACAAAGTAGCCAAGCAAAAGCGAAAGATCAAGAACTATTCACAACGCTGGACCAGGACAAGAAAAGATGTTTGTGAGAACTTGTCTGTGAATAGTTAGGCAAGTTGGTCAGTAGCAACTCCGGAGTAAAGTACAAGACGGCTCTTACTCAGGATATTTTTGAGCAGACGCTTATTTGAAAAAGATTTTTGTAGAAAATATTTTGCAGTATTGCCAGTCGCTCCATTAGAATTCAGACGCTAAATTCGCACTAGCTATGGGGGAATTTATAATGGTTGGACCAATCTTGTGGTTTTGTTTCGTTTTAATTAAAATAAACTAAACTTCTTTTTTATATACTCAAAGGTAAAAATTATACTATCATAAAACTGTTTGATGGCAAATCACATTTCAAAGAAAACATAACAATTAAAGAAAATCGTGGCACTATATCAGGAATTGATCAGTTCTTCACTCTTCATCGGGCACTTAATTCTTCTGGAATGCGAAGCGAGAGGTGTCAAGAGGTCTTCACTTTATTGGCTTTTTTTAAAGAATTTGAGTTAGTTGGATCATTTTTCTTTTCAGGTTATTTCTTCCATCGGTCCTTCAGTATAAAGATGAATCGCAAGTTCTTAATTGGTATTGTGTTGGTTCTCTTGGTTTTGGCAATCCATGAAAGGTGACTGAGTTGATTTTGCATTGTGTGCAGTTGGGAGAAAGAAAGGAGGAAAAAAGAAAGGAAGAAAGAGAGAGAAAGAGAAAGAGAGAATGAAAGAGAAAGAGAGAAAGAGAAAGAATGTAAGTAATAGATTCGATGCATGTGTGTGTATATAAATGGATAAATTATTATGCATATAAATGAATTGAAAGATGGAAGGAGGGATAGATTGAAGCTGCAGAATTGCAGATACAGGCATCAAAATCCCTCTAATGATCTTTCTATCTGTGTACAGCGATTGTTTTTTTAATAATTTGCAACGGAGAAGACGTTCGGGAATGCTTACAAAAATGTCTCACAACGTGAACGAAAAAAAGGCCGTGATGGAAGACAAGCCAAAACCAAATGAAGATACAAAGTATGACAACAATGACTTCGACAATTACAAGAATGAAAACGAGCCAGCGATGGAAAACAACCCCAAGCCATATCGTGAAGATCCAAACAACGATAATTATGACAACGATTTGTACGACAACAACGACCGCCCCATGAAATAAGTTGCGCATTTCTATAGCTTTAGCACTTTAAAGTGTTGCTTTGATCAAAAATCGGTGAAATTCTATTTAGCAGAAACTTCGTGAAATATATCTTCAAAGGTCTATTTATCACCAGTTAAAATATCTTTTTGGTATTCAAAAGGGAAGTACCAGATTAATTTTTAGTGTTCTTTTTAGGTTTAAGCGACGTTATTGACTCAACTCATGGATTCACTCCATACATTTCTTTGTAGTTTGCAATCAAAATATCTCCGTGCAATTTTTTCAATTGAAGATCACTGGCCATGAAGTTAATCCTTGACACAACTACAAGAAAACTCTTTAAAGCAAAATTATTAGAGCAGAATTGAAAAGAATAATTCAAGTCATAAAATACAAAGAAATGTATTGAGTATATTATATCCATGAGTTGAGTAGATGACGTCACTGACACCTAAAAAGAACGCTAAAAATCTAGTACTTTCCTTTTGAATACCAAAAAGATATTTTAACTGGTGATCAATAGACACTTGAAGATTTATTTCACGAAGTTTCTGCAAAATATAATTTCACCGAATTTTGATCAAAGTAGCACTTTAACATGACACTTAATCAAATAAATGTTACGTGAATGTAAAATAGCTGAACAGTGGTCAGTAAACTTAATTTCAAAGGGGTTGCAATAAGCTAATACACATTTGTTATAAATTAACATAGGCTGTTATAGTTTGAGTTGTTAACATATAGTTTGATGAATAAATACTCGGGATACCTAAGGTAGATCGAGGTATATCAATCCTGTAAAATTTCACTTTCCTCCTGTGCAGCAAAATGTATAATAGATATTGGTCTGATTGGTCTAAAAAAATCACGTGGGCATTGAAAAAAACGCGCGAAAACAAGGGTGCATGCGCATTACCGACCTTTGATCGAGTCATGTCTCCAAGATGGCGGATCCCAATAAGTACCCGAAAGCCTATCGATCGCTGTTATAATTGCGTAGATGCCAATTAAACAAAAGACTTCCTCAACTGGCACGATACAAATATAAATGATATCTCACTTGTAACAGCGACATAAGCTTCGGGAAATTTACCAAGCAGCAAGCAGCGAATAGCAGCAGCAGTATCTCTGCAGAAACTACAAACGATCAAGTTCAGAGGAAATCCTAGCAACCAGATTTAATATGTTTCATAAACCTTTTCTATAAGAAAGTTCCTACGGTAGATCGATTTACACCAACACACCAAGCTCAGAGATACCAAATGACGAATTCTTTTCAGAGAGTAATATAGCAATAGACCGATTTGAATCGCGGACGACGTTGCATTGTAAGTTGCAAGAAAAATTGCCTCGTGAAAGTCAAAACTATGACAGGGGTTCCCAGACCTTAATATTTTGGGCTACCTGTGGTCTTCGGTATGAAACCTAAAAAGATCCAAAACATATCGTTTCTAGAACGCTTCTTAAACCCTTTAAAAAAGCTTTCAAACTTAAGAAATACCTTGTTCATTTATTCATTTACGTTTTCATGTGTTCGGTTATGTTTTTGAAGCAATTTACCAAAACGAAATTCTTCTTAGTATATATTTACACAAGGGAAGACACTTCGCTGATGATTAAGATTTAGAAGAGCAGAAGTTGTCTGATCAATTAGGAGGTGGGGGACATTGGGGTTTGGAATGTTTCACGCGCTTGAATTTTGATGGAATAGCAATAGGAATACATAAATGGTCTGTTTGTCAAATGTTTTGATGCTCACTTTCCTTTGGATGTTTTGAAATCAAAAGCGTCATTTCTTATAAACATTAATATGAAAAGCAGTCATCCATAGATGGTGATAGAACTTCACAGCAAATCCGCGCGTATTTACGTGCCTCTACAGCCCTGCTTCACGGACGTGAAGCGTGAAGCGCAACGAAAAGTCAATAAATCATCTTTCTAGGTCTTTCTCACAAAATACGAATTCAGTATATTTGGAGTTCTCCTGAAAATTTGTCAAATTTTCTGATGTGCTCTGTCTTAAGAAAGTTGAAAGTGCCAGTTATCGCAGAAAAGCATTCATCCTTAGATGAAGCTGTGGTAAACGTAAGATCAAACGGCCGCCAATTGAGTGAAGCGCAACTAAAGTCGATAATTCATTCAGTTGCGTGTCCTTATCCTTGCATTGCACCTTAGGGGGTGTTTACATGACACTAGGATCATCCAAGCACTATGAAATCATCCAAGCAGGCGAAGCATCCTACCAGCTGTTATGCATTTAGGATTTTTGACATTGAAAGCGGACCCCTCCCCCCCCCCCCCAAAGTGCCATTTATAGCACAATGCAAAGAATTCAGGCAAGACGAGGAACAATCTATATCGACGTGTTATTATGTCCACTGTGTCAAGGTAATGTTTGAGAAGAGATCTTATC
This sequence comes from Telmatactis stephensoni, assembly GCA_029948255.1. Lineage (NCBI taxonomy): Eukaryota > Metazoa > Cnidaria > Anthozoa > Actiniaria > Isophelliidae > Telmatactis > Telmatactis stephensoni. Next base: position 458,625 of record JALIZF010001727.1, on the reverse strand, counting down.
ATGAATTTATTGCAAACAAAGAATATAATTTTCAAAAGAACTTAAGGGTGCATTACCGTGCCCAAAGTGAAGAAGTGTACAAAACATCGAGTTTAAGGCCGCTTCCTACAATTTCTGCAGTGCTCGACCGGTCAACTTGAAATGGCTGTCAGTAGTTCTTACATGAAAGCACTCACAGTTATGACCTTTCGTTCACTTACTACATAAAAATTGAAGTTGTTAATGGTATGTGTTTTGTTTACATCGGGGTTACCATAGCGACGAAACGATGACGTCACCGTTTTAGATTCCAAACAATTTTACGCGTTTTTTGACCTAAACTTTTAAAACGTCATACAAGGCATTAATATTTTTGGAGAAATTCGTATAAACAGATTTTGAAACATTCAAGGCGCAAATTTTTAACCCCAAAAAGCAATTTATTATCAGGTTTCGACTCGATAATTTTAAAAGCAAAGCAACATGACAACTATTCGACTGTCAATACGTTGCTCATATATCAGACTACTTCTCACGAAAGGGAGAAAACAGTTGACCGAGAGATTTTTTTGAGCACTAAACGTTTTTACATAAATTTTGATAAAATTCAATCCAATTTCATGTCTTAGTGGAGTACGCTGACGGAGCACTAATTTTGACGTGCAACTTTGTTGAGAAGTAGTCTGATATATGAACAACCTTTAGACAGTCCAAGACCAGTGCGTATATAGAAAGATCGAAGATGTAAGCCAGTGGCTAAGCAAGAACATCAGCTCCAACTCCAATATGGCGTAAAAAATAGACAACGATTTATAAATGCTTGCTTGTAGCGTTCTGTGTTGACTCTTGGTAGTACATAATTATGTTCTCTTTCGCGAAGTAAACGTGTTCACTTTATTGGCCTTTTTTAAGAATTTGAGTTAGTTGGATCATTTTTTTTTTCAGGATATTTCTTCCATCGGTCCTTCAGTATAAAGATGAATCGCAAGTTCTTAATTGGTATTGTGTTGGTTCTCTTGGTTTTGGCAATCCAAGAAAGGTGAGTTGATTTTGCATTGCGCGCAGTTGGAAGAAAGAAAGAAAAGAAGAAAGGAGGAAAAAGGAAGGAAGAAAGAACGAAAAAAAGAGAGAAAGAGAAAGAAAGAGAGAGAGAAAGAATATGTAAGTAAAAGATCGGATGCATATGTGTGTATATGGATGGATAAATGATTATGCATATAAATGAATTGAAAGATGGAAGGATGGATAGATTGAAGCAGAATTGCAGATATAGACAACAAAATCCCTCTAATGATCCTTCTATATGTGTACAGTGATTGTTGGCGCCGCAGAAGACGTTCCGCAAAGGTCCGCAAAGCTTGCAAAAAAGTTTCACATCGAGAACCAAAAAAAGCCCGTGATGGTTAATTGTGTTAATTGATGTCAAAAGTTGCCAAAAGTCTTTGCTTATTTGTCCTGTGAGCGGCTTTGATGCAAGTTGTTCCTTTGCCGAAGAGATAGCCATTTTTCTCGTCAACTGTGCTTTCGTTTGAATGGTCGACCAGTTTCCACTCTTTTAGCGCTTTCAATGTTATTTCTTGAAGAAATCGATTTATGGGATTGATCTTCCGGAATCTACGTTTTCATAATATTGGGCAACACTTATGAAAACTTCAATGCAATTGACCTAGAGGTACATATTTAAATGTTTAGGTTTTTCGGGATTTATTCTTCAAATTGGAGCTTTGAGCCGAAGCTTGCACTCAACAAATGCAGAATACTATTATAATATGCTTATTAGTCAAATTTCGTATTTGTGCTCGTAATTGTCTTTTGTGCTTAAGCTCCCTATTTAGTATGAGAGCTTTGATTTCTCACTACAATGAGCTTTTATCATGTAATTCCAAAAGTCACAGTACAGAAATATAATTACCATAGCTGGAAAGAGCACGTCAAAATTAGTAAAACTGTATGTAAAGTTTGAGTGGAGTAACTTTCAAACTCACGAAGATATGAATTTTCCGAAATCAAAATTTTGTATGAAAATATTCGCTGGTAGGCAAGAGATGCCTGCCAGCAAAGGTTTTCTTACAAATTCACACTTTTCAAAAATTCATATTCTCGCGAATTTTGGATTTAATTCCTTCAAACTTCACTGTCTTGCTAATTTTAACATGCTCTTTCCAGCTATGGTAATTCATTTTCTGTTTTGCGAATTTAAAAATACCTGATAAAAGCTCATTAGTGTATTTTATCCAAAATTTGATTACTTTTAGTTTTGCATTTGCTCTCAGAGGATGTATATGGCTAAAAGTCTCGGTTCTCAGTAATTAACTCTTAAAAACTCTATTTCGAACATTTTAGAAGTTTTTATGATGTAATTTGTCACACAATATATACCTCAGAACCTAAGTACTACTAAGCTAATGAACTGCAACCACCTACATGTAGCCCCATGGGAGTGATGTGGAGGATTAATGAAGAGAAGAATCCAGATTCTGAAAACACATTAATAATTGTTCAAAAGTCATCTAAATAGTATTAATATATCTTAGTGAAAGCCGAGGTTAGAAATTCATAGAATCAAGCTCAAGTATTTTGTTTAACATTCTGTGCAAAAATGTACAATGATATTAATTTGTTTACGACACGAATTAGCCAACTGGAACATACTATTCAAATACTATACTGCATGACATACAATTCAAAACTCATCCATCAAACTACATAATTGTTAGATAATTGATATAGGGTTAAGTTGTATCAAAACGTTTCAATTAACTCTCTTATGCTCTTCGAAAATCCTTAAACAGATACATGTGCATGTATATATAAGTGATGCTCCGAGTAGGAGGTAAGCATCACCAAAGTTAATAGATCGAAAACGTTTGGGTTAGGTCAGTCAAGAATAATAAATGAAGGTAAAACAATAGGGTGGTGAAGAGGTATTTCGTGACTCGTGATTCAGCCTAAATTAGGCTTGTGATTCGTGAAAAGCTAAAAATTCTAGCCGTGATCCGTGAAATCATCTTTGTCCATGACTGGGATTTGCAGTTTTTCATTGCCGAGACTCGTGATTATAAAAATGCCGATTCGTGAAATATGTGACGCGCAGAAAAGAGATAACGAAAAACAGTGTGATCCTTCGATTGTACGTACTTTCGGTCCGTTTATAAGGACAAAATTCGTGCAAAAAATCTTAGGAATGAAAAACCAGTATTTATTTTTGAATGAAAAGTAAAAATCTTCTATGATTTATGAAATAGCTTATCATTATTCCGTGATCCGTGAAATTGCAAAAAATGGTTCGTGATTCGTGATGGGTACCCCCTCTTCACCACCCTGAAACAAAAGATTGTGCACGGTCAAGGCCTTACTCATGTTTGCTTCTTTGTCAGTCCTTTTAATGTTTGCCGAGTTTCCAAACCATTCCGCTCTATTAACTTTGTGGAATCTCATAACTGGATAAAAGCTTTCCACACAAAAGAAACTTCAAAAAACCTGAGCCATCCGACAGTTTGAAGTATGCGAAATAAAATTTTAGCGCATTTTGTTTCAATAATATGTACATGTTGTTCATAGGTTGACGTATTCTCAGCCTGAAAGTCCAATCATTTTCTTATATGGGGAAAGTGAAATGCATCGGTACAATAGAGAGTTGCCTACTTTTTACACGTATTGTTACATAAGTTGTATATTATAATTTGTTGACCTCTCTCAATCAGTTAATCCTGATCAGTATTCTAAATTGCGTGCATGAATGCCAATTAAACAAAGGACTTTCTCCACTGCTACTGTGCATATATAAATGAAACAATTTCGAGGAATTTACTAAGTAGCAAGAACCGTTCGCGAGTAGCAGCAGCAGCATCATCTCCGCAGAAACTATCAAGTTCAGAGGAAATCCTAGCCACTAGATTTATTCTGTAAGTAGTAAAAGACATTTTTGTTTATTGTGAATGTTTAAAAATGTTTCATAAAACTTTTTTTATAAGAAAATTCCTACGGTAGATTTACACTAACACATGCACCAAGCTCAGAGATACCAAACGACGATTTTTTTTCAGAGAGTAATATAGTAATAAACCGATTTGAATCGCGGTCGACGTTGCATTTGCAAGTTGCAAAAAAAAATTGCCTCGTGAAAGTCAAAACTATTAGTTTTGTTTGTTCAAACCTCACTGCTTCATTCGTGTGAATTTCTTGTATTTTCACGTAATGTCACCAAAGACTCCAAAGAACATATTACGCGCAGTCAATGCTGCTGTTGGGCAAGATAGAACTAAAAGGAAAATAGTAGTAGTTTTACAAATGATGCATTAGTTTCAAAATGAGGAAGTTGTCCTTCAGTAGCATGATGATAAATGTATAAAGAGGGATTGAGGCCTTACACTACTGTGAATTTAGATCTTGATCTTTATTACTTTAGCTTTCGTCGGTCGCCGACATCATCAGAAGTAAAGATGAAAAGTTATGCACATACTTAAATAATAGTTGAGCAATAGGCTTAGAGAGCGTGACGTTTAAACAATATTTAAAATAAAAGTTCTTTGAGTTCCGTGTACTCTTCACGGGAGTTGATTTTCGGGTTATTTTTTCTAATTAGCACCGCCTCTAGGATGCGTTAGTTTATTTTGGATGTTTTAATAAAGCGCCTTTTGGCCCTCTTGACAAATACCAATAACACTCAAGACCACTCAAGATGTGAGTCTGTTGTCTTGACCAGTAAACGAACTTCGGAAAAAGCAGCGCTTGAATATATTTTAATGTAATAGCAATGGGAATACATAAATGGTCTGTTTGTCAAGTCTTTTAATGCTCTCTTTCTTTTGGATGCTTGAAATCGAAAGCGTCATTTCTTATGTAAACTAATCTGAAAAGCAGTCATCCATAGATGGTGATAGAACTTCACAGCAAATGCATATTTACGTGCCTCTCCCGCCGTACGTACGGACGACGTGAAGCGTGAAGCGCAACGAAAATCGATTTCAGTATATTTGGAGTCTCCTAAAAAATTGTCGAATTTTTGATAGTTGTGCTCTTTCTTTAGAAATTTCTAAAGTTGAAAGCCCAGTTATAACAGAAATTCTTAGCTTATAGATGAAGCTGTAATAAACTTAAGATCAAACGGGCGCCAAGCATATTTACGTATCCCACACCTTGCGCACGGAACGTGAAGCGTGAAACGTAACGAAAGTCGATAATTCATTCAGTTGCGTGTCCTAGCTTATTAGTCCAGGAAAATGGTGCAGAATTGTTCAAATTTGTGGAACAAGCATGAAATTTGGCACATCGATAGAGGTTAATGACCTGAGCAATTCAAGAGGTGGAGCCACGCCCAGAAAAATTACTTGCATATCAATATTTTTGGAATATATTATCTCAGAAACAAAGATAGATAGTATCTAATGTGAATGTAAATTATTGTAATTAAGATTAGCGATAAGGTAGAGTATGCTGCAGAGTAATTTTTGATTGACAGCCACGCCCCATAAATTCCAATTGGAGAACTATAACTATGGAATACATTATAAATGTAATTGATACAAAAGGGTTTTCCTCTTGTGGTGTCCATGTGAAACCTTGCACATTGTTAAAGGCTTAGGCCCAAAGTAATTCTAGATATGGAACAATTAATGCCTAAAAACAAGTATTTTCAGTTAATGTTTGGATAAATCTTGTAGCTTTCTTTCTCTTTAAGTAAACCTTTTTTCAATATTATTTAAAAAAAGTAAACTTCTTTTTTATATACTCAAAGCTAATAATTATACTATCATAAAACTGTTTGATGGCAAATCACATTTCAAAGAAAACATAACAGTTAAAGAAAATCGTGGCACTATATCAGGAATTGATTACTTCTTCATTCTTGATGGGACACTTCTTCTGGAAAGGGAAGCGAGAGGTGTCAAGAGGTCTTTTCACTTTATTGGCCTTTTTTAAGAATTTGACTGAGTTGGCTCATTTTTTTCCAGCTTATTTCTTATAAAGATGAATCGCAAGTTCTTTCTTGTCATTGTGTTGGTTCTCTTGGTTTTGTCAATCCATGAAAGGTGAGTTGATTTTGTATTGTTCGCAGCTGGAAGGAAGGAAGGAAGGAAGGAAGAAAAGAAGGAAGGAAGGAAAAGAAAGAAAGGAAAAGAAAGAAAGGAAAAAAAAGAAAGATAAAGAAAGAAAAAGAAAGAAAGAAAGAAAAAAGAAAGAAAGAAAGAAAAAGAAAAAAAGAAAGAAGGAAAGAAAAAGAGAAAGAAAGAAAAAAAGAAAGAAAAGAAAGAAAAAGAAAGAAAAAGAAAGATAAAAAGAGAGAAAGAGAGAAAGAGAGAAAGAGAGAAAGAGAGAAAGAGAGAAAGAGAGAAAGAGAGAAAGAGAGAAAGAGAGAAAGAGAGAAAGACAGACAGACAGACAGACAACTTTATTTAAAAACGGTAATTACATTCAACTATAAAAACTGGTTTTCAAGTAAGCCGTTTATGTTATACTACGTAATATATAAAAAGGTGGAAAGAGAGAAAGAGAGAAAGAGAGAAAGAGAGAAAGAGAGAAAGAGAGAAAGAGAGAAAGAGAGAAAGAGAGAAAGAGAGAAAGAGAGAAAGAGAGAAAGAGAGAAAGAGAGAAAGAGAGAAAGTTAAGAGAGAAAGAGAGAAAGAGAGAAAGAGAGAAAGAGAGAAAGAATGTAAGTAAAAGATTGGATTCATGTGTGTGTATATGGATGGATTAATTATTAGGCATATAAATAAATTGATCAAGGATGGACAGATTGAAGCAGAATTGCAGATATAGGCATCAAAATCCCTCTAATCATCTTTCTATCTGTGTACAGTGATTGTTGGCGCAGAAGAGGTTCCGAAAAACAGTTTTACAAGAGGAAACAAAAAAAGGCCGTGATGGAAGACAAGCCCAAACCAAATGAAGATACCAAGTATGACAACAATGACTTCGACAATTACAAGAATGAAAACGAGCCAGCGATGGAAGACAATCCCAAGCCATATCGTGAAGATCCAAACGACCGCCCCTGGTTTTCGGAATGAAATAAGTTGAGCTTTTCTATAGCTTTAGTCTTTTAAACGTGACACATAATCCAATAAATGTTATGTGAATGTAAAATAGCTGAACAGTGGTTATTCACTTACGAAATGAAAACTTAATTTCAATTTCAATTTGTTATAAATCAGTATCGGCTGTTGTAGTTTGAGTTGTTAACATATCATAGTTTGATGAATAAATACTCGGGATAACTATAAGGTAGCTCGAGGTATATCAATCCTGTAAAATTTCACTTTTCTCCCGTGTAGCAAAATGCATAATAGCAAGAGAGCATAAATAAGAGAGGGAAACTTGTTAATGGGGCGCGCGCCGTGATGATTCCCATCTGTGCTATTTTTAGTAACCGGATGCAGTTTAATTTTCGTCTTACCCTTCTCCCGTGCGTCGAAAAATTGAACGAGTAGAATTTCGCGATTTGAGCTTCATAAAATCACACAATCGATACCAAATTTATTCTAGATTCCACGAAAAAGCCATCTGATGTCCAATTAATAATTTACATCAAAAAATTATAAAAACCGAGTTTTCTCAACTAAATGGGCGAAATTTTTGAATAAACCTAAGCGCGCGCTCGATGACGTGTAGCGCGCGCATTTCCGCGAAAATTTTTTTCAAAAACACAACAAAATCCTGGACGTTTTTGCCTTGTTTCTCATATCAAAATCGTTCCTTTGTAATCAGAAACTACACACCTTTGATGGTAGATAATATGAACCACAGTAACTTTGATTTTAACGCTGTTTTTGAAAACTCAAATCTACACTAAACGGTTCTCTGGGTCCGGAAGTGTCAAATTATGACGCACGGGAGTAGGGTAAGACGAAAATTGAACTGCATCCGGTTACTAAAAATAGCACAGATGGGAATCATCACGGCGCGCGCAAGTTTCCCTCTCTTATTTATGCTCTCTTGATAATAGATAGTGGCATGGTCTGATTGGTCTAAAATAAATCACGTGAACATTAATTGAAATACAACGCGCGAAAACAAGGGTGCATGCGCATTACCGACCTTTGATCGAGTCATGTCTTCAAGATGGCGGACGAGAAAGTGAAAACGTGGGAGCTGTTGAAACGGGTCCCTTAAGCATCCAAAGACGTACTTTCATGCTTTAGAATTCATATAATAGCTCTTCATTCCTTAGTCGCAAGGAAACAACTAGATTTTTGGAGATGTTTTGTGGATTTAGTATTGAAATATCGAATTCTATTACACTACTTGGAAGGTCTTCGCTCGCATCTCCTTGTCAGTTTGATGGCACGTGGAAAACCTGCATTTGTTAGGACGCTTGGATGTATAAGCTTTATATTCCGTTTAATATTTCATACAGTATTTCAACAATTTTCTCATGTACTAGTCGGTGTATAAGCATCCCGAGTAAACGTTCAAGTAAGCGTCCTGTTAAAGTTAATTGTTAATACGACTGGATGCTGTTAATGGGGAGCTTAAGCACAAAGTACGAGGGTTGTCCAATACACACGAATCGAGTCGATTCGTAAATGGTGGTTTACGATTCGTAACAGATTGTGAACTTCATTGAAATGCATTGCAGACAGTACAGGTTATTGATATGCATAAAACATGAATAATTACACCAAGGGATAATGAATATTTACGTAATGGTAAAGATGGTTTGCGAATGGCATCTCATTATCGATTCGTGTAAATGGTTAGCGCATGTTGTTGGGATTCCTGTGTCACGCACATGCGCAGATAGGTATATGGTGGACTTAGACTCTGGCAGAGTCAAAGCTGCTCGAAGGGGGCCTGTCGATTCGTACGATTCGTACGATTCGTACGAATCGTCAAAGGGGTTTACGAACCGTGCATCTCATTATCGATTCGTGTAAATGGTTAGCGCATGTTGTTGGGATTCCTGTGTCACGCACATGCGCAGATAGGTATATGGTGGACTTAGACTCTGGCAGAGTCAAAGCTGCCCGAAGGGGGCCTGTCGATTCGTACGATTCGTACGATTCGTACGAATCGTCAAAGGGGTTTACGAACCGTGCATCTCATTATCGATTCGTGTAAATGGTTAGCGCATGTTGTTGGGATTCCTGTGTCACGCACATGCGCAGATAGGTATATGGTGGACTTAGACTCTGGCAGAGTCAAAGCTGCCCGAAGGGGGCCTGTCGATTCGTACGATTCGTACGATTCGTACGAATCGTCAAAGGGGTTTACGAACCGTGCATCTCATTATCGATTCGTGTAAATGGTTAGCGCATGTTGTTGGGATTCCTGTGTCACGCACATGCGCAGATAGGTATATGGTGGACTTAGACTCTGGCAGAGTCAAAGCTGCTCGAAGGGGGCCTGTCGATTCGTACGATTCGTACGATTTGTACGAATCGTCAAAGGGGTTTACGAACCGTGCATCTCATTATCGATTCGTGTAAATGGTTAGCGCATGTTGTTGGGATTCCTGTGTCACGCACATGCGCAGATAGGTATATGGTGGACTTAGACTCTGGCAGAGTCAAAGCTGCTCGAAGGGGGCCTGTCGATTCGTACGATTCGTACGATTCGTACGAATCGTCAAAGGGGTTTACGAACCGTGCATCTCATTATCGATTCGTGTAAATGGTTAGCGCATGTTGTTGGGATTCCTGTGTCACGCACATGCGCAGATAGGTATATGGTGGACTTAGACTCTGGCAGAGTCAAAGCTGCCCGAAGGGGGCCTGTCGATTCGTACGATTCGTACGATTCGTACGAATCGTCAAAGGGGTTTACGAACCGTGCATCTCATTATCGATTCGTGTAAATGGTTAGCGCATGTTGTTGGGATTCCTGTGTCACGCACATGCGCAGATAGGTATATGGTGGACTTAGACTCTGGCAGAGTCAAAGCTGCTCGAAGGGGGCCTGTCGATTCGTACGATTCGTACGATTCGTACGAATCGTCAAAGGGGTTTACGAACCGTGCATCTCATTATCGATTCGTGTAAATGGTTAGCGCATGTTGTTGGGATTCCTGTGTCACGCACATGCGCAGATAGGTATATGGTGGACTTAGACTCTGGCAGAGTCAAAGCTGCTCGAAGGGGGCCTGTCGATTCGTACGATTCGTACGAATCGTCAAAGGGGTTTACGAACCGTGCATCTCATTATCGATTCGTGTAAATGGTTAGCGCATGTTGTTGGGATTCCTGTGTCACGCACATGCGCAGATAGGTATATGGTGGACTTAGACTCTGGCAGAGTCAAAGCTGCTCGAAGGGGGCCCGTCGATTCGTACGATTCGTACGATTCGTACGAATCGTCAAAGGGGTTTACGAATCGTGCATCTCATTATCGATTCGTGTAAATGGTGAGAATAAGATAAATTTTACGCTGAATTGGTTTTAGTGGAACTGGACCGACTTGAGTAAAGCATGTTAACCATCTGGGATGTTGATGTGGTACGTATCGAATTTATAAGGTTTACAGTGAGAACACTCTAACCGTGAACACTTGGTTCTTTTTTAAAACTGTTTTTAACATGCATTCCTTGAGAGAATGAGCTAGAATTTAGTTTCATTTTGATCACATAGTTAAGTATATTTCAGCTCAATCCTACTAGCTTGGTTAGAAGGTTTGAAGGAGTAGAAAGCTCAGAAAATCTAAATAAGCTTAATCTAAACTTAATATTAAAGTCAAGTGTTCATGGTTTGAGTGTCCTCACTGTTAGCTTATATTAAAGTTTGTTTTTGTAGAAAATAAATTTAAATTGATATAAAAGTTGTTTAAAACGTAAGATATCGAAATTATTTGTCAAAATAGTCTGCTTTTGGAGACGTAACGAGTTTGAAGGCGCAGTAATGTGAAAATGAAAATCACTCATCTTGTGTATCGTTGCGAAACGAGACAGCTTGAAGAGCGATATTACTCTTTTATAGCGATTTAAAACTAGCTGTTTCTAACAGAAAGTGAATTAATGCTACGGGTTACTTATATTGAATACTATAAAATTAGAGAAGTCTAATATTCACCGTGAAAAATAGCTGTTTTGTATGTGAAATTGATTAAAAGCCTTATTGGTATTGTTTTGGTGTATTTTTAAATATCAATTCTGTTAAGGATTTAATTCTATCCTGGATGTTTTCATACTTCTACTCATGTAAATTAAGAAATTTCATGACTTCATATTTTTTCAATGATTTAAATAGTTGTTTAAATTTATTTTTGCCAAGTAGCAGGAGCCATTATGAAAGTTGTGTTTTAGTCTAATAAGCAAATTAACTGTTTAAAATGTTTTGAAACTTGGTTGACTTAAGCAATTATAACAAGATGAATTTCATTGATACCTACAACAACAAGTGTTTTGAAATTATGTTGTCATTTTCAAATCATTTGTTTTTTCAAAGAAACTCAGTCATGGCATGGGTTTAAAACAAACAAATTAGAATTTTCTTTTAGAAAATATGTGAATTGCACATTGGCAGCTCTAGTGTTTTGTTGATATATAAACATCTGACAATCAACTGCAATCATAATAATTGAGAATTTTTCAAAGAATTACTTTTGTTTATTGTGGCATAAACTAGTTTTCTTCTAGTACGCTTCCACTTTTTAAATTGTTCCTTTTAGTGATTAGTGATGTTTATTTTGTTTCAATGTGATTTTATCTTATTAAAAGGAAGATCATTGTATAGAATAATATAGAAATTAGGTTTTACCTAATTGTGGAGCTCCCTATTAAAGGCGCTGTTACACGGTGTAATTTTTCTTGCAACTTACAGTGCAATGCCATTGTTGTAAAAGGGTATCTCTTCTGAAACAATGGCATTGCATTGCAAGTTGCAAGAAAAATTGCATTGGTAACAGCGCCAAGTTTTAATAGTTTTTATGCTCTTGTTTCAAATGAATTGGGCTTCCTGTGTTATTGGCCAAAGAAGATTCCATTTTTAACTTGTTTAATGCAAACATAGAATCGAGTTATTGTGGGGACTTGATGTCACACATGGGCTCACTCTGGTTTAAAAAAGGGTTTGAAAAAGTTAAAATAAAGATTGCTAATCCATTTGTTCTAAGTTTTTTGCATATACTATAACAGTTTGGTCCAGTTTTGGTGAATTATATCAATTTGCAAGCTCATTGACCTATATTAACAGTAATAGTCTAGTTTTCCTTTATAAGAGACGTTGAACCTCTTGACAAAAGGCACATCTGTACAAGCTTAGCCTTTTTTTCCATAGAAACCCATGGGAATAAATGCGATTTTTGTGTTGTTTTTTTAACAAAATTTTGTGCATTTCCTAGCATCTATTTTGAATAATTCATTGAGTTTGGGCTAATTATTAAGCCTGTATAAATTTGCTTTTGTCAGGAACATTAGTTATCTCTAGTAATGGGAAACTTAACTATTCAGATTCAGTGTCAGATTTTATAATTGAGTTTGCAGTAGTGGTTAATAATTCTAAGAAAGGAAACAGTTCCAAAACTTTCATATTTTCAAACAAGTTAAATAAAGCATTTCAACAGCTTTATATTGCACAACATTATATTTTGATTTTTTGTCTTCTCTATATTTGGGATATCTTGGATTGTTTTTGTGGCTGTTGTTGTTATTTTTCTTCTTTAGTTAATTGATTTAAATATGTAGAATAGAATGGCACATTAGGTGAATATTGTCTCTTCCAGTTTATGTCTGATAACATGGTTTAATTACATGTATCTGGCATATCAAGAAAACGAGAAGAAAACATAGAATTAAGTATTTTCAATTTGTATTGAGGTCTAATGGTTTTTACAGCAATTCATAATAAATTTTAATTTAAAAACAAATATTAAAACAAATCTATTTTGGATACAAAATTCCATCTTTTTCTTATTAATTTTGTCATTAATTCCAGACTCAAACTTGTGTTTTTCAAATTTAAATAAGTAATAATTCTAAATATTTCCTTTTATTCAACTGAATTGGGCTCCCTGTGGTAATAGACAAACAAAAATTGCTACTATCAAGCTTTTATTTGCATTTGCTTAAGGGTTTGTAATCTTTACCCTTTAGTCTCCTGAAAAATATACTAGCAAGCTTATTCATCTTCATTAGAGAATATTTATTCCAATCAATAAGTTAGTTTTGTTGAGTGAGATTTGGCCTAAATTCTCCAAAACTGAATCTTTTGAATTTCCCTCAACTGGATATACATAACAAGATTTTATTTCTGATTTGACAATGTTTTTGTTCTATCAAGAGAATAGAATGAAACAGATGTATAGTTGTCTTGACACAAGCAATTTTGATTTAGTTAATATGTGTATAAAAACAGTCCAATAACATGAAAACAATTTAGTAAGGATTATTTTATTTGTAATTAATAATTGAATGACACATTAAAACTGAATGTAATGTATATGTCTGAGTTATGTAGTTAAGTTATAGCTCATGTTTCTGATACTGTAATTACAAATTTGAAGAACATAAACAATTTTTTACAATTTTAAAAATGAAGAACTTAGCTCATGTCTGATTGCATGAAAAAGTCATAAGTTGTCATATTTTGATAAATGATTCTTATAAATGTACATAATGTTAATTTATAGGAAAATGCAATACTAGAAATTGGATATATCATAAAATAAATGTAATATTTGTATTAATAATATTTCAATCCAAGTTCTGTGTGGTGCTTTAGCCTTGATTCCAGTGTTTTTTAGTAAATTGAATCTTGTACATAAAAACACCTTTGAAAGGTAACTGATTTATAATGCTGCTAATTCAACCAGGACCACTTAGATGAACTGATATTTAATCAATTTATTGCAGCTCTCAGCTCTACATTGTTATCAGCGTGTATGAGAATACTATAATTTGAGTGTTTATTTCAGTTATTAGTTCTAAGTATGTATGGTTTTACTGGTTTTTGATTGGTCACTATAATTCAAGTGGCCCCAATTAAAGCACTGTAAGAAGATGGGCTGTTATTATTTGAACATCATTTGACACATGATTTTTTATGTGTGTACATGTATATATTGTGTATATGTCACAGGAAATATTTTTTTAAACAAACATTTCATATTCTTCATCTGCATTTTTATTACTTATGTTAATCTATTGTTTTTTTTTGTTTTTTTTTTGTAGGATGTAAACACTGAAGTGTGCAAGCAGTTATTTTCTTGGCTGTCAAGATTTTCAATAATATCAAAACATATGAATAGGTGGCGGTTTCTTTTTGTAATGCTTTATGTCTTAGACAACCATAATGAAGATGTCAAAAAAGGCATTCTAAATAATGAATTTTAACTTTTTCATGTTTCATGAATTTATAAATATTGTGTAAAATGAAGTTTGCAGAAATTATTTTAATGCTGATGTCATTGTGATAGCATGATTGTATTTGTAAAAAATACTCCAATTTGTTTATGATTTTTAAAATATAAATTAGCTTCATATCATAATGATAAGAAATAAAATATTTTTTTTTTGGTAATAGAGTTGCATTTGTTTATGTATTTATGACCAAGATGAAAATTGGATTGTATGTCATTTTATCACTTTCAACAATAAATTTAGCCCCTTAATTGACTTCAAAAGAACTCATTTTGTAAAAATATAATACTAAATGTGCATTTATCAGCTAATTCAAAAAATATGACCACTAGTCTTTCATCTTGATAAATAAATAAGTTATTGTAGCATGTATTGTTTGTTTATTGAGAAATGCATTTGTTGATATTATAATAAAGAACTCTGATATTAAAGTAGTGGTTTATAGTAGTTTTGCATGGTTTTACAGGGGTGGATCCAAGGGAGGTGCGTTGAATGCTGTTGATTCCCCTTTTGGGCAATGGTGATAGCTAGCTTTTCACAAATAAACACTTTTTTCATCAATAGTTTGGGTCGAGAAAGCGTTAAAACATACCCCCTCTTTAAGTATGCTGGATACGCCACTGTTTTAAGTATTATAAAACATTAACTGAACATTTAGAAATGGTGATCAATCAGATGAACATTTTGAAATTGTACAGCTTACATGAAGTAATATATGCCATCGATTAGGTGTTCTGATGATGACAAAAAGACTGAAAACAATTTAAAATGTTGCCTTAATTGTTTGCCCAGAAATGATCTGTCATAAATTCAGGGGGCTTTCATATTTATATCACTTTAGAATGGCTGGTTTAGATCTCAATGAAGTCTTTATTTAGTTGCTGGTGTTTACACACATTGAAGAATCCAAGAATGGGCTTTTTTGAAAACGACAAAACAATATTGTTGTCATCATAGTTCCAGGCAGCTTCGCTTCGTTGTAATATTTCAAATTCAGGAATCGAAAATCAGTGACCAGTTTTCTACGAATATTACCGTTGGAATGACCGGTTTAGCTAGATGTCAATCATGTCTTTATTTAGTCGCTGGTGTTAGAACACAAATTAAAGAATCCAAGAATTGGCTTTTTGAGAATGACAAAACAATAACCCTTCAGATCGTCTGATTGAGGCAATGATTCGGTGTCACAAATTCAGGAGGCTTTTTAATCGTTTGGCCCTGACTTTTCTACGAATATCAGCACTTTTAGTGGAATGGCTCGTTTGGATCTCAATGAAGACTTTATTTAGTAATGTGGCAGCTTCGCTTCGTTGTAATTTCTGAATTCAGGAATCGATAATCAGTCAGACTTTTCTACGAATATCAGTTTGGAATGACCGGTTTAGATGTCAATGAAGTCTTTATTCAGTCGCTGGTATTTAATAGAACACAAACTTAGAGAATCCCTGAATGGGCTTTTTGAAAACGACAAAACAATATATTCATAGTAATCCAGGCAGCTTTGCTTCGTAGTAGATATCAAATTCACGAATCGATAATCAGTGACTGCTTTTCTACGAATATTACTTTGGAATGACCGGTTCAGTAGATGTCAATGAAGTCTTTATTTAGTCGCTGGAGTTAGAACACAAATTAATGAATCTCTGAATGGGCTTTTTGAAAACGACAAAACAATATATTCATAGTAATCCAGACAGCTTAGCTTCGCTTCGTAGTAGATATCATGTTCACGAATCGACGAATCGACTAATAAGATGCACGGATCGTAAAGAACATTCACGATTCGTACGAATCGACACGAATCGTACGATTTACAGCCCGGGCCCTGATGGCCCTGAATGCAATAACCACAGGGTGACCAAGCAGTGCTGGTGTATGCAATAACCACAGGGTGACCAAGCAGTGGTGGTGTATCATACAATGAGATAAGAACCACAGGAAGACCACACATAAGCGGCAATTGATATCTTATTCTAATTAGAATATTTAATTTTATTCTATAGAGGATATATAAATATGCACAATTTGTGCATATAAATAAGATTCACAGTGCATATTAATAAGATTCGCAATCTCTGCATACCAATGAGGTTCACGATCTGTTACGAATCGTAAACCACCGGTTACGAATCGACTCGATTCGTGTGTATTGGACATGTCTGCAAAGTACGAGTACGGATACAAAATTCGATACGAATTGCACGAAATTTGAAATACAATTTAATGTTGGTTCTGGATAAATATTTAAGCAACAGAAGCTAGATAGTTTTCTATGACTCTACCGGTGAAATAGAGCACGCCTTCTTTAGAGCCCCATCAAAGTCCTTCTTCAAGAGCAAATTTTATCTTGATGTAAATAAGTCATCCAGTCAAGAAGTTATTCAGACAAATTAAGTCACCTACTGGATAATTGAAACTTTGGATCAACGTTCGACGGAAACCATCGGAGTTAATCATCAGGTCTAGTATTCCGTCTCGTGACAATCAACACTAGACCTGATGAAGGCCGATGGTTTTGATCGAAACGTCGTTCCAAAGTTTCAATTATCCAGTAAGTGACTTAATTTTTCTGAATTAACAGCAATTTGTTTTTATGCTCGTGCGGATGAGAAAGTTTGACTAAATTTGGTATGACAAGTGCGCGCGTTTGTCATAGAAAGTATGTCAGGTCGAAGGGCTTTACGTGAAGGTAACAGGTTAACCCTAGCATTTAAGGTGCGCGCGTTCGAGAGCGAGCGCGCGCACTTTTATTAGAGAGTTTTGCCATTACCTTGAGGAGTCTAGGCACTAGTAGTAAGCGAGCGATTGAACACGTAGAAACTCAAACTTTAGAGGAGAAAAATATATTTAATCATCCCAATACCGGAAAGATTTTTATCAAGAAACCTTGTACACTATATAATGTAGATATTTAACTTCGAACTTTTGAATTTAGATAATCTTATCCATTGAAAAAAGCCGGCGAGAAAATCGCTAAAATGGGTGGTATATGTGGTGTTCGTTTTCGGTGTCTTTATTCTCTTTTTTGCTTTTCTAACTCTTGAAATAATACGGTGACCCCCTCTATTTTTCTCGGTTTATGACTTGCCTAACAATTATCTTTAAATGACAGGAAATTCGTTGAATAAATCTAAGGCATCGAAACTACCTTAACCTAAATCGTTTTCTTTTCCCTGGAATACTGAAAACAAAAGAGTTAGCCCTCCTACTAGGTTACTCTATCCCACGTTAAAAGGGTCACCTTCCTTAAAGGGACAAAAGATAGCCCTCCTTCTCAGACAAGGGCTATGCATAGCAGTTCTTTTATCTGGTGAAGTTGACACTTTAGAAAGAAGAAGAGTATTACTGTTTATAGAAGTCCTGGGAAAATTCTCCAAATTTTGTGGCAAAAAAGGAAAGTGTTCAACTTTTACGCCTTGTTATCGGGGGAAGCATTCATTTGGAGCGGAAAGGAACAGGCATTTCAATATCCTTCCCCCTCATTTTAATGCCATTTTTCTCCCTCCTCCTTACTTTTTTCGACCATATCTCCTTCACTGCATCTCATAATTGTTTTCCTCCCCCCTCTCAAACTGATTTTTCTGCCTCTTTTCTCTCTCCTCCCTAAACCGTTCCTCTCCGCTCCATCAGTTGGCTTCTCCTAAATATGATAGAAACAGATTAGCAATAAGAGAACTGAGTTCTGCAGAAACAAGATAAAACGAAGACTTTGGTACAATTAGTACTATTTCACGCTGAGAGTACTGAGGTAAATTATAAAATAGACTATTAAAATAGACTATTTTTTCTAAAAACTGTCGTATTTTATTTCCTTTTATAACTTTTACAAATCACATAGTCAATAATTACTAATATTGTATAAAATGTTTTTCTACGTCCTCTTTTTTTCGGAGAATATTATCTTGAGACAATACCAGGGCAAGAGACCATAATACTAAGAGAGCGAAACTCAGTATTGATGTCTGTGCGATGTTCGTGGCGACCAAGGCTATTTTTAGTAATTTCGCCATCGCGCGCGCAAGGCTCTTAAACAATAGAATTCAAACTGTCCCGTCCGCGCGCACGTCAAAAATCAAATTCTATTGGTTGAGGGCCTTGCGCGCGCTATGGCAAAGTTACTAAAAATAGCCTTAGTCGCCACGAACATCGCACAGACATCAATACTGAGTTTCGCTCTCTTAGTATTATGGTCTCTTGACCAGGGGCGAGTCCAGGATTATCTTTTAGGAAGAATGCAGAGTTATAGAAATCTAAAACTGTGCAGAGGATCAAGGGGATATTTTTGGAAAAGTATCAGGAAGAAAAGAGCCTAAAGTTATCTTAGGGGGGAGGGGGGATGTGCACACCCTGCACCCCTCCCTCCTAAGTTCGCCCCTGTAATCGACTGTGAAAGAGATCTATCAAATCAATTATATCTTTTAACTGCAATGAACCTGCAATGCTAGTGTTCTCGGGATTTACATTATTATACATACAAAAGATACACATACACAATTAAAATAGGTAAACGTTACACAGAATAACTAATAAAAGCTAATCTAGCTGTGTAGCGGACATGGACGAAGTTATAAATTTATACATAGGTTGACAAGCAATAAAACACACACACACATGCACACGCACAAATAACATAATCAGACAATAATAAAACAAAAAGCAGAAACAAGGGAAAAAAGAAAGAAAAACCAGCAGAAGACTCAGAACATCTAACAAGAATATGTTTCCAGTAGCCTTAATTATAAATTTTCGTTTGGCTTTGAAAGATTTCGAAGAGAGTTTTTTGATAATATCATCAAGATTATTCCAAATGGACATAGCCCAATAACGAATATGAAATTTTCCATAATTAGTCCTGATACTAGTTATTGATGTAATATGTACTTCTAGAACTAAAGCTAATCTTGTATTATATCAAGATGAACAGAAGAGACTGATTGAAAAAATTCATCAAAAGCTTTTGGGAGGTCTTGAGAGTAATACTGATACATGAAAAGTGCATTATGATAATATAAGCACGGTCGGTAAATTTGTAGCCTGCGTCGCATCGGAAAAGTCCGGATGTGACACAGGCTATAAATTTGAGAACTTTAGATTTTTTAAAGAGGGGTTCTGAGTGTTCATCTGGTTTTGAAAAAAGCAATTATACGCGCAAAGCTTTCTTCTGTAGAGTAATAATGGGCTTAATAATTGTATAAGAATGCTATAAGTAACAAAATGTCTAATTTTTGACAAAATCCCAATACCTCTTGCTATCATTTTACCCAATTCGTATATGTGGGCTTTCCAGTTTAGATTGGCATCAATAATCAAGCCAAGATATTTGATCTGATTACCTTCATTTATTACTATAGCAATTGTAATCAAAAGCTTTACTGAGATCTAGAAAAATGCCACAAGAGTAAGTACCTCTGTCACGATCAATAACCTTTTTGAATTTTGTCAGTCATGAGCAAGAGGGCATGGGATGTAGGATGTCTTTATCTAAATCCAAATTGTTTATTATTTATAATACAGTCGTTTTGTTGGCTTAATCAAGTAAGAAACTGCGTTACTTTTATTACAATAACAAATGCTGTCGTGGCTGTTTTTAAAAGCGTGTTTCACCTGCGGTTGATTTCAAGTCCAAAGTGGCATATTGTATTGGAGCTTGATTGATACCGCTTTTATTTGGCCTTTTATTACCATTGGGCAAATTGACTACTGAAGGGATATCGCCGTCTTCTAAGTTGATCTTAATCTCATCGTATGCATTTGAAAATACCTCCTGAGACTTGTCCTCAGGTTGAAGTTCCAGATGTTCCTGGAAAAAAAAAGAAGACATATCAAACAATTGTTACCTTTCGCGGGCTTCCTGTGTTTTTACCATTGGGTTTCCTGTTTATTGGAAAGCGAGGTTTCTAAGTAATTTTCAAGATGGTGGACAATATGCAATGTGATGTGTTTCATAGCTACAATTTCTGCAAGGCTTGGTCAAATTTTCGACCGTTTTGCCGAAAAATCAGCAAAAATGGATCAACGTGACTTCCAAATAAGGTAATGCCTGCCCAAATATGAAATAGAGTTGTTTGCCGATATGAATTTTGGTAAATTGGTAAATTATGCAGCCTTTTTTATAAACTAAATACTGAATTATTATATTATGTAGGAATAGGGAGGGTCTGGCTCTTGTTTCCTCCTCCCCCTTCCCTCCTCTCATTCCGCCCTCCCTAAGGGCCAGCCCGGCTGGCTTTTGCGTATGCAAGGTCAGTTCTGGATTCTGTTTTACCGAAGAGGAGCGAGGTAAAAAGAGGCCTGGGTGTGGACTATGGATCGTTCCGTGTCCGTCTATTGGTGTTATTTGTTCTGACTATCTGTCTGTCTGACTGTCTATCAATGGTACTTACCGCTTTACCAGTTGTGGCATATTGTATTGGAGCTTGGTTGTTATTTGCATAATTACCATTGGGTAAATTTACTACTACAGGCATATCGCTGTCTTCTAAGTCAGTAGTGTTGATCTCAACTTCGTCATATGCACTTAAAAACACTTCCTGATACTCATCCTCAGGTTGAAGTTCCAGATATTCCTGGAAAAAATATATTAAATTTTCAGTATTGGTAAATTACGCAGCCTTTTTTAAAAACTAAATACTGAATTATTAAATTTTAATTATTGGTAAAGTTACACAGCCTTATTTTAAACTAATACTGAATTATTGAATTTTCAGTATTGGTAAATAGACCATTTTACTAGTTATATCTTGGTCAACCACAGCCTCGGCCGCATGTAAAATAGATTCTTTTCAGTTTGGTAACAGCTCGTGAAAAGGCAATGAATGTACACAAATGAACCAGAGAGGTGTAAATGAATAAAGCACAAACCTGCAGTCAAATTGAAAGTATTTGCTTTGTTCATTTACACCTCCCTAGTCATTTGTATGCATTTGTTGCCTTTTCATGGGCTGTTACCAAACTCTAAAGAGTATATTACACACAGTCAAGGCTGTGGTTGACCAAGGTGTAACTGTAAAATGGTCTATTTCGCCGCCTTTTTATAAACTAAATACTAAGTTATTAAATTTTCAGTATTGGTAAATTGTTTTTTTAAAACTTCAATTGGGTCGTCGCTGTTTTACACTGTTACCAATAGACGCATTCGACATATAGCCGGATACCGAGGTCACTCAGTCTCTTTGTCTGTCAATTGGTCGCTCAATGGGCCCCTCTGTATGTTTTGTCTATCGGTTGGTAGCCTGCGTGGCCGGCCCTCAGGGGTGGGAGGAGGAAGAGGAGGGGGGAGGGGGAGGGAGAGGGAAGGAGAGAATGTTAAAGGAGGGAGAGGGAAGACCTGGCTCTTGCTTCTTTCCCCCTTTCCCCCTCCCATTCCCTCCTCCCCAAGGGCCAGCCCCGCAGGCTAGTGGCTAGTTGGTCGGTCGGTTCTGTCCGTCTATTGATGTTATTTTTCTGACCATCTGTCTGTCTGTCTGTCTGTCTGTCAATGGTACTTACCGCTATACCAGTTAACATTTCTTCGACGGTCCCCGTTAGGTCAACAAATGTCGGTCTATGAAGTGGGTTGATTCGCCACGTGGATAGCATTAATTCATAACTAGTGATGTTACAGAAACAAGTGAATTCTCAGTTAGTTCTATAGTTTAGTTGCCCTAAATATCGAATGTTTTTTGATTGATCAAGGGAGCATACACCCTTTTTTAACTAACAAATTCTTTTCAACCTGGGCAATTCCCTTTGATTTGTGATGATTTTGACATCGATAATGATGACGATGATGAACATGATGATATGATAATAATGATGATAATGATGATGATGGAATTTATATTGACTTACACATCATCGTCACAGTCCTTTGGTTTCTCTAGACGATAGCCTTTCTTGACTTCGTTCAATATGTCCATACCACTATCAACGCCTGCATACGGTATGGTACCTACAGTAATTTACATGTATGGAAATAAGTACTGTGGAATCCCTTTAAACAATCAAATGACTAAAGAAAAGTGTCCACAATATAAATGCCCATTTTGTCCAGAGGTTTCATTTATTTACAAGGAAATTTGTGCGTAAAGAGAGGTTCTACGTGTATTTCCTAGATTAAACCTTCCTCGCTGGAGCTTTTGTCTTTGTCTCTTTCATTTGCCACAACAATACTCTTGAAACTTAGCAAAGAATGATTACCTCATTTTTGCCCGACATCTAAAAATATAATATAACACTATAACACTACAGGGCCCACAGTAATTGGCGAAAGCTGTTGTGGTGACCCTGCCTTCACTGGAAGGAATAAGCTTGTAAATAAATAAATAAATATCTTGTAAAACGTATCCCGTTAATAACGCTATACCTCGTATTACGGCCAGGGTTCCATTGGGATACCCTGTACCCACCCCTCCCTCTATCAGGTCTATTAACGTCTCCCCTCCCTTCCCCCACCCCGTCAGGTAAACGTACCTGCAGTTTCGATTTCCCACAAGGTTACCCCAAATGACCACCTACAAAAAACAATGTCAGGTAATTTAACAAATAGACTTCATTTTCCGTGCGTCTATTCTCTAGTAGATGCACAGATGACGTCAAAATGTGGTGAGAAACAATTGCAAAAACATGAGTATGGAGTGGCGTGAGTGTACACTCTTGTCACGAACTGTACAGGATGAATATTACTTAGAATATTAAATCTTACACGTCGCTTTTTGTAGTACACGTGTAGTCTTCAATAGATTCCGGAGCCATCCATCGCACTGGTCGTTTTCCCTAAAATAGTAAATTAAAAAAGAAACAACTGAATGAATGGTCAGATTAGCAAGCAATCGAACAAATGATCAGGTAAACAAACAATCGAACATATAGTGATCTGTAGATAAGCAAACAATCATACTAGATATAAGTAAACAACAGAACATATGATCAGGTATGGAAACAATCGAACAAATGATCTGATTAAATAATCGAACAAATGATCAACAATCGAACAAATGATCTGATTAAATAATCGAACAAATGATCAACAATCGAACAAATGATCAGATAAGCGAACAATCGAACAAATGATCAGATTAAACAATCGAACAAATGATCAACAGTCGAACAAGTGATTAACAAGTGATTAGATAAGCAAACAATCAAACAAATGATCAGATTAACTATATACCTATTTCAAAAAAGGTTGTCCTTGGTTTTGGTGCATACTGCATAGTGAATACTGCATGCCAAGACTGAAATGCATCATGGACAATTTGTAATTGGGTAACAAGAGGCTTTACTAATGTCGATTCTCTATTTCCTCTCAGGTTGAATCTAAGTAGAATTTTTCCGCAACTTTTCTACTTATAAAAATTGCGAAGAATACTCGAAATTTGATATCCACAATGCATTTCGGTCTTGTTATGCAGTATTGACTATGCAGTATGCATTAAAACTGAGGACAACCTTTTTTGAAATAGGTATATATAAAAGTCGAACAAATGATCAACAATCGAACACATGATCAGATAAGCAAACAATCGAACAAATGATCAGATAAGCAAACAAGCGAACAAATGATCAGACTACTAGCAACATGGAAGGGACGTATCCAATACCTACCCCTCTCACGTCTTCATACATCCCACTTTCATAGATGTCACGTGACAAACCAAAATCGGATACCATGGGGACTAAGTTTTTCCCTAGCAGCACATTCCTTGCTGCCAAGTCTCGGTGGACGCACTGTTAAAAAGTAAATGCAATCAAGTATTAAGCTGTAGCTGTGAACACACATATACATCGAAAATGGTTGACGTTGGATATCTGAATTAAATGGAAATTTTGGTGCATGTGTTTTCTGGCTCAAATAGAGGGAAGGACAATTCTAATTCAGAGACACATAGCCAGCGTGGTGCTATTTCAAAGGGGAAGCGGGAGACCCTTGTGAGGGCTTTGCTGCGTTTAGCAGAGAATATATTCAAATTTTTAGCTTGTTACTTAGTCTCAGATCGATGTAAGATCTCCGACCGACGACGTTTTTGACAAGATACATTTCGGACAAAACCACGTCATTTTACTGCGCGCGGCGACTATATTCGCAGACTTGTGTATTGAACTCGAGGCATATGTACCTTCAGTTTCTCAAGGTGACTCATCCCTTTGGCAATACCGTATGCAAACTTCAGTTTTTGAAGCTTGTCCAGTTCTTCTAGTTCGTTGGCACTGCTAGTGCCTGCAGCTACGTTCTGGTAGGAATGGTCAATGTAGTCGGGTTTACGATGACTATGAAGGAATTCCAGAAGACAGCCGTTTTCTGCCAATTTCACCACAACCCACAATGGACCTTAAATCGTATTTACACCACATTAGTCTTAAAGGACGCCCTCGCGCCAATATAGTGCTAGCAGGTTCTAAAATATGTATTGAATTTCACTCGACACTGCTTTCATGTTGAAAATACACGTCAATATAACTTCATTTTCTTTCTTGATACTAAACGTTGGCGATTTTTGGCCTGACAAAACAGCCATAATATACAAAACTTTGTCCTTCATTACGTTCACGAGTCAGAGCTACTTCAGGTATATTTTCTTCGGATAAAATTTCACCTGTTTTTCGAATGCTAAACTCATAACTCAATTTGTCTTGAAGCAATTTTGGTTTCTGTCCAGCCAAACAATCCATGCATGCTTTGCGGTAACTAGTTTTGTTACCGGCGAATTCCCGGGAACAAAATTCTGTCTCCGCAACAAACTTTTTCGTAAAGTCGTTGGTACACACACGCAGGAGAATTATCCTAGGAACTCTCCTAGGGCGGGTCTCTACAATAAACCCCTTCAAGTGTACGGACTATATTACCTTACCGTTAACTGTACACGCTCCCAACAGACTGATTACATGGGGATGGTAGCCAACTTGAGCCATGATACTTAATTCATTGAACAAATCACGATGTTCTCTTTCGGTAGGCAAAGTCTGAAAATAAGGACATTTTCGGATCAGTTCAGTTATTTCTTAAGAATCAAAAGCTAAAGAGGTGGTAGACCATGCATGTAGACTGAACGAACAGCCGGCGCTAATGAGACTCAAATCTTCTGCTCAGTTGATCTTCATCCAAGATGGCTGCCGCCAGAGGAACCCAAGACTGATTACGAATGTAGAATGTAGGGACGTTGTTGGCCAACAATGTTAGATGTTGTTGAGAGCGTTTGCCTCACTTCATTTCGGGTTGTCTCTGACTTCGATAAGCTGTATATCTGTAAAACTAGTTCTCTTACCTTTCAACTTTTTGATCGCACATGGTATTACTTTATCAGTTCAACCTCAGTTCAGCCTTGAGAACTGCACCAAATGCTCCAGAGCCAAGCTCCTTACCAACTGTAATGTCACTTCGAGGAATTTCTTTCCATTTACAATGGAAATTCTTCCAACAATCTGCCTATATCGTAAGGGTTCTCCTCTGCACGAAGTGGTCTTGAATACTATAAAAATCCACATTTTTTCATGGTATGATTATATGGTTGCCACAGGTCAGGGAAAAGTCAGAAAAAATGTTTTTTCAAGGTCAGGGAAAAGTCAGGGAATTCCACTTTCAGTCAGGGAAAAATTCAAATTTTGAGCAAAAGTCAAGGAAACGTTCATTGAATTTTATTTTTCATGCAGTATTTGAAATTGTATGGTCCCTCCTAGCTTGGTATGATGGTTTAATATCATTGTCATCTGCTCATTTTGCAAACCGATGAGAAGAGAATTGAAAACATAGAGTATCTGAATATTGGGATCAGGGAAAACTAAACTTTAGTCAGGGAAAAGTTAGGAAAAAGTCGGGCAATTTTGTGATTGGTTTGTTATATTTTAGTGATTGTATTTTTATAAAGAGAGCTCGCCTTGACATAGTGACAATTTTGAAGAGAACGTATGGCTCTCTTATTCCTTTGTTTGGCAGGTATTTCGAGTGCTTTGAGACCAATGCTTAATATTTTGATCATTATTTGTAAGCTATAAAGGTAAAATGCAGCACACTAGTTTGGATGTCTGCATGAGTTCGCATGGTTTGAAAATTGAAGTCATGGAATTTAGAATTTGCATTTCAGGCCCAGAAAAGTCATTGAATTAAGAATAGACGACTTTCAAAAATGGCGGCCTAGTACATGAGAACGAGACCACAAAGGCCTTATTACAACAAAATAAGCGTGGCAACACTTCTATTGCTATCAAAGGCGATGTGTTCCTCTTCCTTTTGAAGTACCTATTTTCTGTGCATTTTACAGGATATACTTAGACTCATTTGATGCCATAATGATTTTAGAGGCCTTTCTGGCCTCGTTCTCATGAACAACGAGCCCGCCATTTTTGAAAGTCGTCTATAACTGTGAGTTCTTTATAGCTGATCTACTTACACGAACAGCCAAATGATTTTCTTCTGCTGGTTCTTTGCGTAGGTTTCGAACACAGCAAATTACGACTGACAATCAAGATCGCTAAGATTATTGGTAGAACGATGGCCAGCAGAATCACTTTTAGTTGAGAACCTGTATTGAACGGATGAAAGGTGAAAGTAAAAATCTTAGGGTCAATAGACTAATAATCACGTTTCTAAACAGAGACACAGACCCACTGACCATTCAGATCAATCAACCGACTGACCGACCAACCAACAAACCAACTGGCCAATAGACCTTCTTTGCTTGCCCCAATGTTTTCCCGATACAATCATCTTGGAGAATAAGATTCTTCGTTCGAGGATTAATGTTCTCTCTTTCAAACAAAGAAACGTATCTCCCAAGAGGACCGATCTATCGACCAACCAACCAACCAGCCAACCAACCCACCAATCGATCGACCAACCAACCCAACGACCGAGACCGACCGACCAATCCAAGCACCAACCAACCAACCAATCCAACCATCCCATCAAGCTATCCGTTATTACAGACACTATAACGGTGGTTTTCATTCTTTTCCCTCATGTTTAGACTTGAACCATGCATTTCCATCTCGATTCTTACCTGGTGTTACGATTTCCCTCGTGATCCCTTGACTGTCTTTACTATCATCTCCGCCTTTACGATGAGACATTATCCTAACAACATACCGCTCGTCTGCCTTCAACCCATCTAGAACGTCTGAAATCACTGATCCACTGTTTTTGACCGTCTTTACAGACTTGAATGTTTTCTCACCATGTTTTCTATACTGCATACTGTATTTATCAACCTCGTATACGTCATCATGTTTGGGAGGTTTCCATTGAAGTTTAACATATGTAGGTCGAAGAAGTACAACATTGAGGTTTGTGGGTGGTGGAGGGGCACCTGAAATCAAATATATAAGTGATAAATCTAATATATATTTTTACAGGAAGGACAGACTCGGCTAATAGTCCAGTTCCAAGTTATGCTTTATCTGCCACATACAAAGGAATGAAAACGAACGTGCATATATAGTTCATAAAATTGTCTTGTTACGAATGACTGAGATTTGTGCACGTAGCCTCGTCTCGATTACTTTGCATGGGTGTGGCAAGTAAAGCATATCTCGGAAGTCGGCCATTATCCTTTGTGTAATTAAAAAAGTCTCAAAACGCTTATATATATATTATATATATATATGTCTTTTTGGACTAAAGTATTGTTTTAGAGAACATTCACTCTGAACAGGGTATTGATTTTGGAAATTTTGCTCTGGAACAGGGTCATGGTTTGAGGGGCTCAGCGGCACATCCCTACCAAAACTGGAAGGAGTACCCCCCTCCCCCCGGGCTGAGTACGCACGTGCGTATATGCACATAGGTAGCTACGCCACAGCCAACTTCGCCGTCCGAATAAAGAAAAAAAAATATTTTGAGCCTCGATCGGCCAGACATCTAAAGCGTAGGGCATGTTTTAGTTGTACTTCATTTCAGCTCTTACGGCTTTTAAAAAACGTGTACAGAACACTATTATTCCACACTGAAACGCACCGGCACCGCGCTTGTCCCATTTTGATTCAAACGTAAAACGTATGGAAAAGTGGTATGTCTTTTTTAGGTGGGAACATAATTTCCACGTACCATACACAGTGAGATTCCCTACAGCCAACGATCCTAATTTCCCGTCTTTTACGTTGGTAACCATGATGTCCACGATATCAGCAGTCACGGCCTTTTCATTTAGAGCAGAATCAAACGTAGCCGATATAGAGAACATTACAATAACACTACCATTTCTGTTAAAATAAAGAGAAAGCGCAATGTATTAATACTATGTACCTAAAACAAATTATGTAACACCTTAACAACCAATTGTCGACACCATAGTTACTGACCACTTACTGACACCTCACCAACCACTTACTGACACCTCACTAACCACTTACTTACACCTTACCAACCACATTCTGACACCCTACCAACCACTTACTGACACCTTACCAACCACTTACTGACACCTTACCAACCACTTATTGACACCTTACCAACCACTTATTGACACCTTACCAACCACTTACTGACACCTTACAAACCACTTACTGACACCTTGCCAACCTTACCAACCACTTACTGACACCTCACCAACCACTTACTGACACCTTTCCAACCACTTACTGACACTTCACCAACCACTTAATTACTGACACCTTACCAACCATGGCCACTTACTGACACCTTACCAACCACTTACTGACACCATGCCAGCCTCTTACTGACACGTCACTAACCACTTACTGACACCTTACCAACTACTTGCCTGAATAAATCGATTTTTATTTTCTTTATTTTGTAATGCTCGGTATTGTTATACATTTCGCCTACCTATTAGGAGAAAAGAAAACTACATTACTGAATACGTACATATACACCGACGAATAAAACTTTACA
Organism: Telmatactis stephensoni; assembly: GCA_029948255.1. Taxonomy (NCBI): domain Eukaryota; kingdom Metazoa; phylum Cnidaria; class Anthozoa; order Actiniaria; family Isophelliidae; genus Telmatactis; species Telmatactis stephensoni. The sequence continues at coordinate 429,532 of JALIZF010001727.1, read as the reverse complement.
GAATACTTCAACACATTCAAGGAATGTCTTATTCCTGCCTATTATATTAATTACCGCTTTGAGTATTTTAGAGCTGAGAGCTTTATATCTTGCAGAGTCTTTGTTTTTAAGTTCTTCATCATATTCTTCATTGACAAGTTGAAGTTCAAATCTCACTGTCACTGTTCCTGTACGGAGGGAAACACATCTTAGTTGGGATAAACGTTTCTTAATTCTCGTCTACTTATGTCCCTTTTTACTTTCCAATCATATTTACGGTCGTTCCTTTTCAGTTTTTCATTCCGAACTTTCTTATCATTTCTGGTTCTTGTTCTTCCCTTCCTTGTATCCATTGTTGTTCCTCTTGTTTATCTCCGTCCCATCTCGTTCAGCTTGTTTTTCTTCGAGTCCATTTAATTACCATCATTCGCCTTTATCATGCTTGGATGACATTCCAAAATAATTATTTTAGAGGAAACAGGAGTCCACCATCAAAATTGTCGGCATGAAAATAACTCTATAACTGCAACGTTTCGTCATTATTGTTTATAACTAGAACAGTTACCATAATCATTTTTGAGTTTGCGAGATTTTACAAAGACATTTATGGTGGATGGACATGTATGCCCGGTCTAATAGAATTCTTTCTAAAATTTCTAGTTTTCCAGTCAAACGTACATATTTTTTTTTCATTTTATAGAAAATTTTAACGAAACTTTGCTGTCTTACATTAATTAAAATGACAAATTTGATGGTGGATTCCTTTCCCACTAAAGGTGAATTCTCTCACTTGCGAGAACTAAATTTGTAATATTTCTGGTAAACTACGGAATGGCAAAGACGAGCTTACCTCCAGTAACTATCAATGTGGTATTTGCCATTGCTGAGCCGAACATTTGATTGACGACACAAGAATACATTCCTTTATCCCTGGCTTCTACAAAGTTTATAACCAAAGACCCATTTTCATACACTGTCTTTGTCTTCTTGAGAATAGTTGTTCCTCCGGGTAGTATAACAGTATGATGTTGAGCAAATCCTGACTCGACTTTCACGCCATCGTTGAGGATCCACGCTACCGAAGGTTTGGGAAAACCAGTGTAGTTACATGGAATAACGAGGAAATATGAGTGCAAGGCTGCTAGAACGAGTTTATCGAAATGAATTATTCTTGGAGGTTCTGCAAGATGAACAAAATTACTCATAGTCGAATGTATTGGATGTAATTTGCGGGTTGATGCCCTTTCAGGGGCTCTGTACATGTGCTGAGAGAGTTTTTTTATTAAAAAACTCGACCTAGATTCCAGGACTCGCCATTTTTGCATTTTAGGATGCAAACGGTCTATGCGCCAGAAATAAACATAAAACTCTGATGACTGTAATGACATTTTTGAGTTGAACTGACTTTTTATTTGTCTCAAACATGTTTCGAGGTGACTCACCTCATCGTCAGTGTGACTCACTTGTGCAAGCTGTAATACTTGTTACCTAGGGGAAACCCGAAGGCATTTTGGTACACGGATTCGCGAACACCTTAAGGCCGACAAGTCCTTGCATATCTTTAGGCATTTGGCACAATCACCAGAGTGCCATGAAGCTTGCTCTAGCTGACAATTGCTTCCAAATTATAGACCAAGGAACGCAATATACCATTAGGTTAAAAGAGGCCATGCATATTAAATGGCAAAGTCCTAACTTAAATCAACAAGTGGTGCACGTGAACCTCACCCTGAATGTATAACAATCCAAGCTTTTGAGTAGACCTTATAAATAGATTTGTATTCTTGTAATTTAGTCACACTGACGATGAGCTGAGTCACCTCGAAACATGTTTGAGACGAATAAAAAGTCAGTTAAATTTAAAAATGTCATTACAATCATCAGAATTTTAGGATGCGTTGAATATTGTCATCTTATGGGTCACAAGCTACTAGGCGACATGCTTCCGCCATATTGAATTTTACAGTGGGTTCATTGGTGACCAGTTATAATTTCGTAACACGTGCACACATGTTCACAGGTTCTTTTGTGTCAAAGAACTTTGTGCTTCTTTTATGCGTACGCCTATAAAATCGTCCTGGCCTTGGTTACACGACAGCACTACTGTTGGACAAATCCTTATCCATTGGATGAAATGATGGTATGAATTTTCCAATGAATTGAATTACCTAATGAACAAGGATTTCTCCAACAGTAGTGCTGATCCACCCTTCATGCAACCGGGAGCAGGGTTCTTTTCAACACGACAGCTTCGTTATTGCTCAAACGAGTTCGCGCAGAGATTTCTTTCAATTTTTCGGGATAACTTCTATTAGCAGGGTTTTTGAGGGGCTCTCAGAGTCAGAAAGTCGGAAATTGAGGGGAGCTAGATGCATGGGCCTAGGTTCACTTGTGAAATGGAGTTTCTTCCTTACCGCATGGATTACTAATATTTAAGGTGCTGTAGTTTCCGTCTCCTGCGCCAGTCCATGCTTTTACTTGAGCAACATAGCCAGTACAAGCTTTAATATTTGCGAGGTTGACGGAATTTGTGGTATTAGAAACAGTTCTATTGACTATGACTTCATTTTGGGGGTTGTACACAATGTAGTGGTATCCATGAACGATGCCATTTGCTTGATCAAAAGATAGGAGTAACCAAGAGATTTGGAGGTTGGACAACGAGGTGAAGCTTGCTTTGAGATTGGAAGGAGCGTTTGGCACTATGCATTAATGATAAAAATATAGCAATTATTAGTACAATGGATAGGTTCTGTAGGCCGTGATTTGCAATTCAATACAGAGAATTGCAAGTTGCTTGTGGGATGTCAAACACTCGCAACTCATGATCACTTTGCAACTCGTAACGCAAAATTTTCGCGGTCTGCGATAAAACTAGAAAGGTATATATTGTACAATTGGCCCAGTCCATCGTTCAGCGCGTTGAGTAAGTCTATTCTCTGGTTGTCATTTAACTTATTCATGACTGGACCGATGGTACTTTTAACTTCGTATTTTCCTAGCTTCGTGTTTAAATTATTTACTTGACCAGCGCGCATCCACCATGTTGTATTGGTCGGGGATGTGGAGGATCTGCTCGCTGATTGGCCATTTGCGACAGTAATTGCATTGCACGTCGTGGAATAGATGTTACACACTGCGAATTGCTTCGCAACTTTACGATACTGCAACGCTATTTTTGTTTTATTGCCATCAGTTGCATAGAGGGGTGTAAGACGCACAATCTCTCATGCAGTCTGCAACTTGCTACGCAAAGGCTTTGCATTGCAAGTTGCAAAACAAAATTGCCTAGTGACTAAGTGTAACAGCGCCTTTATTGCTGGTACGATGTTCTGCGGGAGAATGTCATCATAATATGTTTCGACATTTATCATTTTATCAATTTTTATCTCCTTTTGTTTACTAACGAAATTTTGATGATAATTATTTCTAGCAATATTTAACCAAGGTGAGAATTAGATGATCAGTTTCAGCAAATTAAATTCACCATGTTCATCACTTTTTGGGCTTCAGTTTTGAGTAGCTGTTGTCTCAGGATGGTTCAGTTTAGTGGCAAGGAAGAAAGTTATGATATCGTTTGTTGAGAAAGGTGCACCTTTATTTGCCCGTGACCAACCTTAATGGGACAGTATCTTTGGTCCACTTTTAACCAATCTCATCCACAGAACCTGCGTTCCTCCTGGTCAGCACCGAGGAACGAAAGGCTCTGGTCACGACCGTTTGTCAGTTCACAATACATGGACTGGTCTTTACTGCGCAATACAGTGTTTGGGTTACCTGTAGTGGCTTCAAGTTCGCGCTCAATCTGGGATAGAAATTGGTAATTATACGAACTTTGTTTTTCATGTATCATGTATATTTAGAAATAAACCCAGAGGTAAAGGATGATATTGTGCAGTTTATTCCATATTTTGAAGGCTTTTGAGTGAATTTTGAATCGTCATTCGAACTGAGCTTTTCGAAACACACACGTTAACGACCAACAGTTAACAAATTTCCAATCAAAACTATACGCTAACTCTTTTCAAATTCTGAAAAAGCCTTTCGTTTGTTACTTATCGAAAATCCCTCGAAAATCAATTATTCCGGGAAATATCGAAAATATGCAAAGAATGCAGGTATTTTCCAACTAACTCATTCTATTGTTCTGTCAACTAATCAAAAATACTGCCTGGTCATGTCGGTACTGACCAGGAAGAACGCAGATTATGGGTACAAGATCAACACATTGATCAATTTGTAACATCATTTTTGAACTTCGAGTAATCGGATGCAGGAGATAAGATGTCGATGAAGTCAACTTGGAATGAATATAAAAGAATAGAGAAATAGTAGGTCCTGTGGGGAGAACACATGCAAGTAATGAATGCATGAACAACTAACAAGCCAAGCAGTTACGTGTTAAGTTAAGAGACAAGATTAACACGCAAGAAAGTAATCAGATGCAAAAATCGTGTGGAATGGCTTAGATGGTGACTGGATCATCCGAGACGCTACGGGCTCAAATCCAACACCCTACCTCCTTCCTTTGTTCTAATTGTGTTGACTTGATTGATGGTTACTGCCTGATGGTCGATCCCTTTGCTGTTGAAAGCCGCAACACCAAAATAGTAAATCGTATAGCTTTGTAAACTTGTGATAGTTATATTCCTTACAGAAATGTGGACGGAAATTTTTTTGTATTTGTTCAGATAATCATGGACATCTGAGTCCTTTATATAGTATACACTATAGCCTAGGAGTGCACCGTTCTCCTTGTCTTTTGGTATAGCATTCCATTCAAGGTAGATACTACAACTTGTAACTTTCGTTGTTGTAATAACTGGAAAAGCGCTTGGAACTGAAAGAAAACCAGACGAGACCCTGGATGAGAATCTTCTTCGAATTGTGAACGATTAGCGATGAATTGTTAGTGAATCATGACACCTAATTGCATGAAGATCGTCAGGTAACAAGTGCTCAGCCAAATATGATACAGAAGACGTCAAATTATGGACGATTAGCGATGAATTAAGTAAGAAGTGCTTGGCCAAATGTGATTCAGGAGACGTCAAATTATGAACGATCAGCGATGAATTGTTAATAAATTGCAAGAAGATTGTCAGGTAACAAGTGCTTGGTCAAATGTGATCAAATAATGAACGATCAGCGATGAATTGTTAATAAATACACCTAATTAATTGCATGAAGATTGTCAGGTAACAAGTGCTTGTCCAAATGTGATACAGGAGACGTCAAATTATAAACCATTAGCGACGAATTGTTAATGAATACACCTAATTGCAAGAAGATTGTCAGGTAACAAGTGCTCAGCCAAATATAATACAGGAGACGTCAAATTATGAATGATCAGCGATGAATTGTTGATGAATACACCAAATTGCATAAAGATTGTCAGGTAACAGGTGCTTGGTCAAATGTAATATATAAAGGAGACGTCAAATTATGAACGATTAGCATGAATTGTTAATGAATACACCTAATTGCATAAAGCTTGTCGGCTTCAAAATCAATAGAAATGGAGCGAACAATGAAAGTTTCGATATCTTGCGTTATATGATGCATCATCTGACATAGATATAACTTGGCATTCTTATTTCCTAAGCAAAACAACAGCGGCATTGTCAGCTAGTTTAGTCAGCTTTCTCACTTAATTATAATTTCTTGCACAGAAAAACGTACCCTGCTTGGCAAAAATTTCCTAATTTCTCTCTTCTAGGAGAAGGAAAGAAAAAACTCTACCGGCAAAGATTCGTTTTATATTTTGTTGAGCATGCACGATGGTACAGGAAACGGTGTTACAAACAAACGCCATTTCTTTGTATTATGGCATGACGCGCGCGTCTTTTCAATGAGCAGGCTTCCAAATTACCAGAGATAAAGGTATCAGATGAAATGCGTTAGCTGGTTTAAACTGATATTTACACGTTTCAAATGAAAGCGCTTTATAAATTTATTCGTCGACATTTCTACATGGACCATATCGTTGGTGGTCCTCCCTCTTCAGTCGACGGAAATTCATTCTGGGATCGCTAACTCAGTTAAATAAGGCCAATACCGAACTACACACCCTCTTGCGCATCAGATCGTTATGGTTTGCTTTTCATTCTTGTTTATAGTTACAAAAACAAGGAACAACCTGAAGCCACCTAAAAAGATCTGACATCATCTGTTTAGTTTCGTTTAGTTGCGTTTTTTCCTATGAAGGTAGGGGCACCACAACAGCGATTTCGCGCCAATTGCCAGCGGGCCCTGTAGTGCAAGAGACCAGACCACACACACTGGCAACTTCATGGCCTACTCTCTCCGAATAGACATCTATTGATTCAAATGCAGCAGCTAGGAACCCTGAAGGCAGCTATTAATCACATTCCACTGACTACACGTGCCACAAACCATCATTTGGTTAATCCAAAATGTGGTCTTGAGAATTGATGGGTCACATCAGATGTATAACCAGTCACGAATGTTACCTATCACTGTGCTTTTCCAGATGAGTATATCATAAATAATTTTGAGCCTGATAACAACTGTGCAATTAGTTGGCACCAGATATGTATGTCAGCGTTTTCAAGCTTATCAGCTACCGTGCGTACTCCGTTAGATCGAATTTCTTCAATGTAGAACTTGCTTAGCTTGGGAGGTCTTGAGATGGGTAAGTGAATAGTCCGTTGTCAAGGTATTTTGCGAATTAGATGTTGATTAGTTCCTGTAGTAGCGAAGGAAGCTGTCTCTAGGTTATTTAAAGAGGCTATAAATTGGAGAAAATGTGCAATCACATGCAACTAATATTCTTTGTCATCATCATCATTTTATGATCATTATCATTACAATGCATTAAAGGACGTTAATATTTGTTTCTGTGTTGGTTATTTAAGGTCATGTTAACATACCACCACTACTACTACCACCACCACAACCACCACCACCACCGCCGCCGCCGCCGCCACCACTGCTGCCACCACCACCACTACCACTGTTACAGATCAGAAAGGATGCACAAGCTTATGCACTGCCATTACGGGAAAGAAGATATTAAGATATTAAGTAAGACCATATATTTCAGTATGAGTATAGTACGTAAATTTATTCTATTTGGTCACAAAACCCTCCAGATACGCGCTCTTATAACCCGCTTGATTCGTAGATTAAACACGGAAAAAAAAGCGCAGTCCAGAAAGTCAAAAAACATTCATTCATCTAATGTTCTGTAATCCCGGCTTATATTGAATGTTTTACCACCTCTCGTTAATTACTCACATTTTTTCCGAGTCCAGTATTACGACTGGTAAACGTTAACTATTTGTGCCCACATTAGCCAAAAAAAATAAGATGTATATATTCTGGAAAAGAGAAAAGCTTTAACTTTTTTGAGAAATTTGTTGAAAATTCCTTTAGTCAAGTGATCGTGCAACGCCTCTATAGAACACATAGGACTGTAAAAAAAGTCCTAGCCATGTTGTATTGTTCCATGTCTAATCGTTTTGATTGGATAAGACACAAAAAATGTCGACCAATCAAATCACGGCAAGCACTGAATCGTTGTGCATCGCGCTCAATAAAATATTCTTCAGTGCAGAGTCATGTAAATAAATCCGAGTACTTACAATCTTCTCCAGTTCTCACTTCAACTGCATCACTTTTTTGGCTGATTCCTGATGTAGTATTAACCAAGATTTGAATGACATAATAGGTAAAAGGCTTTAGTCCTTCTATCTGAACCTCGGTTGTTGTGTTTCCGACAGTTTTTACATTCCAGTTGTCTCCACTGGCTTTCTTTTTGTAAAAAACTTGATAGACATAGACTGTATGATCAATCGTGGCATTCCATCGTACTGTGATACTTTTAGCTGATACTGAAGGAAAGCTTACTCCATTTGGAGGTGGAACAGGGCCTAAAGATAAATATCAGAGTTAAAGTGCTACTATTATGAAAAAATTCCGAAATCAAATTTAGCAGAAACGACACTGAATAACCCTTCAAGGATCTAATAATTACTAGCTAAAATCTTTTCTCGGTATTCCAAAGGGAAGTACTATATTTTTATTTATAATACACTATACAAAATTACTCGATTCTGATTGGACGAGAGGAGTACAATTATATCGTTAATTGTACTCTGTAGAGTACCTATTAAGTCGCTATGGCAACGATAGTGTATCATAAATAAAAAATCGCACGATCTTCTCGTACAATTCAGAATTAATAGTTACTCGTAATGTTTTGAAAACTCTCAAATAGGACTCGCCTAAAGGCTCGTCCTATTTTGAGAATTTTCAAAACATTACTCGTACCTATTAATTCCGAATTGTACTCAAGATCGTGCGATTTCCTATACGAATCTTTAGAGGTGTCATTACTCAATAATTCAAGGCTTTGCTCCATATTTTTCTTTGTATTTTGTTCATTGAAATACACTGGCCAAAAAATCAATCCTAGACACACAATGCAAGAAAAGCCGTTCATACAAATTGTTAACGTAGAAGAAATAAAATAAATCAAGCCAATTAAATACAAAGAAGTGTATGGAGTGAAGCCGTTAGTTAAGTAAATGACGTCATTGACACCTCTAAAGATTCATAAAAATATAGTACTTCCCTTTGGAATACCGAGAAAAGATTTTACCTAGTGATTATTAGATCCTTGAAGAGTTATTCAGTCGTTTCAGCTAAATTTGATTTCGGCGTTTTTTCATAATAGTAACACTAAAAAGGCGGCTTGAGTTACGGATATCCATTCCGTTGCGAATATTTTAGCAAACAAATTTTCGCGCTTTTTACAAGCAAGGGCTATCAAGCAAGCATACGAACGAACAAGCAAGCAAGCAAACAAACAAGCCGAAGCAAACAAATCTAAACAAACAAGCAATAAACACAAACATGCAAGCAAATAAAAACAAACAAGCAAGTAAACGAACGAACAAAACAAAGAAAACAAAAAGCAAACAAATAAACAAAAGAGACAGTGAAGACACCTCAATGTTAGTATTGAAAACAGAGAGTATTTATCATTTTGACAGTAAATGCCATCACCCAAGATCACCAGCAGTATCAAATTTTATAGGCAATTTCAACGAAACTTTTCTATCTTACATTAACTAATATGACAAATTTGATGGTGCATTCCTTTCCCCACTAAAATAATTATTTTAGAATGTCACCCCAGCATGATCGATAAAGGTGAATTCTCTCACTTGCGAGAACTAAATTTGTAAAAAAAATTGGTAAACTACTGAATGGCAAAGACGAGCTTACCTCCAGTAACTATCAATGTGGTATTTGCCATTGCTGAGCCGAACATTTGATTGACGACACAAGAATACATTCCTTTATCCCTGGCTTCTACAAAGTTTATAACCAAAGACCCATTTTCATACACTGTCTTTGTCTTCTTGAGAATAGTTGTTCCTCCGGGTAGTATAACAGTATGATGTTGAGCAAATCCTGACTCGACTTTCACGCCATCGTTGAGGATCCACGCTACCGAAGGTTTGGGAAAACCAGTGTAGTTACATGGAATAACGAGGAAATATGAGTGCAAGGCTGCTAGAACGAGTTTATCGAAATGAATTATTCTTGGAGGTTCTGCAAGATGAACAAAATTACTCATAGTCGAATGTATTGGATGTAATTTGTGGGTTGATGCCCTTTCAGGGGCTCTGTACATGTGCTGAGAGAGTTTGTTTTTACTAAAAAACTCGACCTAGATTCCAGGACTCGCCATTTTTGCATTTTAGGATGCAAACGGTCTATGCGCCAGAAATAAACATAAAACTCTGATGACTGTAATGACATTTTTGAGTTGAACTGACTTTTTATTTGTCTCAAACATGTTTCGAGGTGACTCACCTCATCGTCAGTGTGACTCACTTGTGCAAGCTGTAATACTTGTTACCTAGGGGAAACCCGAAGGCATTTTGGTACACGGATTCGCGAACACCTTAAGGCCGACAAGTCCTTGCATATCTTTAGGCATTTGGCACAATCACCAGAGTGCCATGAAGCTTGCTCTAGCTGACAATTGCTTCCAAATTATAGACCAAGGAACGCAATATACCATTAGGTTAAAAGAGGCCATGCATATTAAATGGCAAAGTCCTAACTTAAATCAACAAGTGGTGCACGTGAACCTCACCCTGAATGTATAACAATCCAAGCTTTTGAGTAGATAGATCTGTATTCTTGTAATTTACTCACACTGACGATGAGCTGAGTCACCTCGAAACATGTTTGAGACGAATAAAAAGTCAGTTAAAATTTAAAATGTCATTACAATCATCAGAATTTTAGGATGCGTTGAATATCGTCATCTTAAGTGTCAGAAGCTGCTAGGCAACATGCTTCCGCCATATCAAATTTTACAGTGGGTTCATTGGTGACCAGTTATAATTTAGTAACACGTGCACACATGTTCACAGGTTGTTTTGGGTCAAAGAACTTTGTGCCTCTTTTATGCGTACGCCTATAAAATCGTCCTGGCCTTGGTTACACGACAGCACTACTGTTGGACAAATCCTTATCCATTGGATGAAATGATGGTATGAATGTTCCAATGAATTGAATTACCTGATGAACAAGGATTTCTCCAACAGTAGTGCTGATCCACCCTTCGTTTCAACACGACAGCTTCGTTCCTGCTCGAACGAGTCGGGCAGAGATTTCTTTCGATTTTTTGTGATAACTTCTGTTAGCAGGACATTTGAGGGGCTATCAGAGTCAGGAAGTCGGAAATTTTGGGGATCGAGATGCATGGGCCTGACACGTAGGTTCAGTTGTGAAACAGAGTTTCTTCCTTACCGCATGGATTACTAATATTTAAGGTGCTGTAGTTTCCCTCTCCTGCGCCAGTCCATGCTTTTACTTGAGCAACATAGCCAGTACAAGCTTTAATATTTGTGAGGTTGACGGAATGTGTGGTATTAGAAACAGTTCTATTGACTATGACTTCATTTTGGGGGTTGTACACAATGTAGTGGTATCCATGAACGATGCCATTTGCTTGATCAAAAGATAGGAGTAACCAAGAGATTTGGAGGTTGGACAACGAGGTGAAGCTTGCTTTGAGATTGGAAGGGGCGTTTGGCACTATGCATTAATGATAAAAAATATAGCAATTATTAGTACAATGGATAGGTTCTGTAGGCCGTGATTTGCAATGCAATACAGAGAATAGCAAGTTGATTGTGGGATGTCAAAACACTCGCAACTCATGATCACTTTGCAACTCGTAACGCAAAATTTTCGCGGTCAGCGACAAAACTAGAAAGGTATATATCGTACAATTGGCCCGGTCCATCGTTCAGCGCGTTGAGTAAGTCTATTTTCTGGTTGTCATTTAACTTATTCATGACTGGACCGATGGTACTTTTAACTTCGTATTTTCCTAGCTTCGTGTTTAATTCTTTTCTTGACCAGCGCGCATCCACCATCTTGTATTGGTCGGGGATGGGGAGGATCTGCTCGCTGATTGCCCATTTGCGACAGTAATTGCATTGCACGTCTTGGAATAGATGTTACACGCCGTGACTTGCTTCGCAACGTTACGAAAGTGCAACACTATTTTTGTTTTATTCCAATCAGTTGCATAGAGGGGTGTAAGACGCTCGATCTCTCAGTCTGCAACTTGCTACGCAAAGGCTTTGCATTGCAAGTTGCAAAACAAAATTGCCTAGTGACTAAGTGTAACAGCGCCTTTATTACTGGTATGATGTTCTGCGTTAGAATGTCATCATAATATGTTTCGACATTTATCATTTTATCAATTTTTATCTCCTTTTGTTTACTAACGAAATTTTGATGATATTTCTCGCAATGTTTAACCAAGGTGAGAGTTAGATGATCGGTTTCAGCAAATTAAATTCACCATGTTCATCAGTTTTTGGGCTTCAGTTTTGAGTAGCTGTTGTCTCAGGATGGTTCAGTTTAGTGGCAAGAAAGAAAGTTATGATATCGTTTGTTGAGAAAGGTGCACCTTTATTTGCCCGTGACCACCCTTAATGGAACAGTATCTTTGGTCCACTTTTAACCAATCTCATCCACAGAACCTGCGTTCCTCCTGGTCAGCACCGAGGAACGAAAGGCTCTGGTCACGGCCGTTTGTCAGTTCGCAATACATGGACTGGTCTTTACTGCGCATGACAGTGTTTGGGTTACCTGTAGTGGCTTCAAACTCGCGCTCTATCTGGGATAGAAATTGGTAATTACGAACTTGTTTTTCATGTACCATGCATATCTAGAAATAAACCCAGAGGTAAAGAATGATTTTGTGCAGTTTATTTCATATTTTGAAGGCTTTTGAGTGAATTTTGAATCGTCATTCGAACTGAGCTTTTCGAAAAACACACTTTTAACGACGAACAGTTAACAAATTTGCAATCAAAACTACGCTAACGCTCATCGCCAGCTCAAATACTTTTGAAGTGTGGTAGTCTGAAATCCTTTCAAATTCTGACAAAGCCTTTAGATCAGACTGAACAATTGCTTATCGAAAATCCCTCGAAAATCAATAATTCTAGATCTGGGAAATATCTATTCTGAAAATATGCAAAGAATGCAGATATTTTCCAACTGGCTCATTCTATTGTTCCGTCAACTAATCAGAGTGCTCTAAAAATACTGCCTGGTCATGCCGGTACTGACCAGGAAGAACCCAGACTATATGGGTACATGATCAACACATTGACCAATTTGTAACATCATTTTTTTGAACTTTGAGTAATCGGTTGCAGCATATAAGATGTCGATGAAGTCAACTTGGAATGAATATAAAAGAATAGAGAAATAACTGGTCCTATGGGGAGAACACGTGCAAGTAATGAATGCATGAACAAGCTAGGCAGTTACGTGTTAATTTAAGAGACAAGATTGAGAAGATTAGCACGCAAGAAAGTAATCAGATGCAAAAATCGTGTGGAATGGCTTAGATGAAGGTGACTGGATCATCCGAGACGTTACGGGCTCAAATCCAACACCCTACCTCCTTCCTTTGTTCTAATTGTGTTGACTTGATTGATGGTTAAGCCGCAACGCCAAAATGGTAAATCGTATAGCTTTGCAAACCTGTGATAGTTATATTCCTTACAGAAATGTGGACGGAATTTTTTTTGTATTTGTTCAGATAATCATGGACATCTGAGTCCTTTATATAGTATACACTATAGCCTAGGAGTGCTCCGTTCTCCTTGTCTTTTGGTATAGCGTTCCATTCAAGGTAGATACTACAACTTGTAACTTTCGTTGTTGTAATAACTGGAAAAGCGCTTGGAACTGAAAGAAAACCAGACGAGACCCTGGATGAGAATCTTCTTCGAATTGTGAACGATTAGCGATGAATTGTTAGTGAATCATGACACCTAATTGCAAGACGATTGTCAGTTAAGAAGTGCTCAGTGGCCAAATGTGATTCAGGAGACGCGTCAAATTATGAACGATTAGCGATGAATTGTTAGTAAATCATGACACCTAATTGCATCAAGATCGTCAGTTAAGAAGTGCTCAGTGCCCAAATGTGATACAGGAGACGTCAAATTATGAACGATCAGCGATGAATTGTTAATGGATACACCTAATTGATTGCAAGACGATTGTGAGGTAACAAGTACTTGGCCAATTAATATAATACAGGAGACGTCAAATTATGAACGAGTAGGGATGAATTGTTAGTAAATCACCTAATTGCAAGAAGATTGTCTGGTAGCAAGTGCTCAGCCAAATATGATACAGGAGACGTCAAATTATGATAATCATGAATTGTTAATAGATACACCTAATTAATTGCATGAAGATTGTCAGGTAACAAGTGCTTGTCCAAATGTGATACTTGAGACGTCAAATTATAAACCATTAGCAATGAATTGTTAATGAATACACCAAATTGCATAAAGATTGTCAGGTAACAGGTGCTTGGTCAAATGTAATATATAAAGGAGACGCCATGTACAAATTATGAACGATTAGCGATGAATTGTTAAGGAATACACTAATTGCATAAAGCTTGTCGGCTTCAAAATCAATAGAAATGGAGCGAACAATGAAAGTTTCGATATCTCGCGTTATATGATGTATCATCTGACATATAGGTATAACTTGGCATTCTTATTTCCTAAGCAAAACTGAACAGCAGCATTGTCAGCTTTCTCATATAAATTGGAGAAAATGTACAATCACATGCAACTGATATTCTTTGTCATCATCATCATTTTAGGATAATTATCATTGCAGAGCATTAAAGGACGTTAATATTTGTTTCTGTGTTGATGATTTAAGGTCATGTTATACCATATTTTCCCAACCACAACATCACCGCTAACATACCACCACTACTACCACTACCACCACCACCAGCACCACCACTGCCACTACCACCAGCACGTACCACCACTGCCACTACCACCAGCACGTACCAACACTGCCACTACCACCAGCACGTACCACCACTGCCACTGCCACTGCCACTACCACCAGCACGTACCACCACTGCCACTACCACCAGCACGTACCACCACTGCCACTACCACCAACACGTACCACCACTGCCACTACCTCGCCCACCAC